>PVKS010047910.1:0-12631 GCA_004027875.1 Aplodontia rufa | reverse complement strand
GACAGGACAGCACTCTAGAGATCTCCATGTATGTTGATGTTAAAATTTAAATACCAATGATGAAAGTTAATGATTTTTAGCACTTTTTCTTTCAATGTTTTAGTGAGGGGAGTGGTATCTGGGCTCTCCTGTGATATGAGGTATAAGATGCATATGTTCAGTCCCTTTGAACTTTTTTACATACATAAGCTGTAACATGTTTTCATCTTTTTTTCAAGGAAGTTCTTACATCTTAACATTATCAGTCATTGTTAAGTTCATGTTTTGGTCAACTAAGCAACTTAAATATTTCAGCTACTTTCAGAGCCTCTAGCAAGTGTGCCTATATCAATAGCATACGTAGACCTGATCCTGGGCTGCATACTGTCTGTCCCTCTGGTCTTATGCCCTGTGGAAGCATGTCACACATTTTATTCAGTTTTTTACTCACTTAATATCTTGCAATTCTTTGAATGGGCAAGTTACTTCCTGTTAGATCATACTTTGTACTTGACCCTGTTACATATCAATGTTTCAGAACTCAGTGCCCAGAGCTTCTTGGTGAAATTGTTTAATTGTGATACCATGATAGTCCACAGGTTAAAGAACCCATTGACAAGGAGTCAAGGAGTCAGCATTGTTTTTGTTTCTCTTTATTTTTAAAGATATGGATAATGAGAATAGAAAGAGAGAATCAATTTTATTTTATTTTTCATCTGGTTTTTATTGCTCTAACACTTAATTGTGCATGTGGTTTGAACCTGGGTCCTCACACATGTCAGGCAATAGCCTTAACTGCGGAGCTACCACTCTAGCCCCTCAACATTGATTTCGAATCCAGGGATACAACCCAACAACCAGCCCAAATTGAGAGGTTTTACTTTCTTCAATTTCTTCTGCTACAAATTCCATACACCAAGAGATGAAAATCACAAATTTATTTAGGAGAGAAAATACAAACAATAACTAAACAGTTGTAAAGTTATTAATGAACTTAGTAATAAGACTAAACACAGAGCAGGATGAAGATATTATTGATAGAGCCACTTCGGGAAGCTGTCACTTTGCCTACAGATGCAGGATCAAACAGGAAAGCATGACATTTATTGATCTTATGACTTACAGAGGAGATCATCGTACAATGAAGCTCAGACTGGGGGCTGAGCTGCTGCTCCACTAGTCTTTGTGTCTTTGAGAAATGTGCAGCCTAGCTAGTTCTGCAAGCGTTAGACACACTTCAAACTGGATTCAGCTGTCACACGGGGAAGAACAAATGTAGCTTTATAAAGAACTGTTACTGAGGTGCAGACAAGAAAGAGCCAGTCTTTTGTGTCTCCTTCCATCTAACTGCTTCTCTCCCATGCACTTATTGGAAGGGACTAACAGACCCACCTGGCAAAAGAGAAACATGGGTTGCCTATTGCTAGCCCTGGAAACACAAAGCGGGAGAAACAAGGGTGGATTTGGAGCTCAGAAGCAATTTCTTAATTGGCATAAGAACGGAGCAGGAGGGGCTGGAGCAGTGGCTCAGCAGTTATGCAGCTTGCCTGGCATGTGCAAGGACATGAGCTCGAACCCCAGCACCACATATCCAATAAAGTGTTGGAGCAATGAAGGCCACATGAAAAACTAAATAAAATTCGATTCTTTTTTTCTTTCGCTGTCCCTCTCTATTTAAAAAGGAAGAAGAAGAAAAAGAAGGAAGTTGTGTATCATTTGAAGAGTGTATACTCAAAGAAGGGAGCAGGATATGCTCTGAAGCATGTATTTTCTACAGTGACCACCTTAGACAAGCCCCAGATGGTGGAAGGAGAAAGAAGAATGCACATCCCAAAAGGTGGAGCCAACAGATTATGGAGAATCCTGGACAGGGCAGTTGTTCTCAGGAAGCAGAACCTGCATGCTAATAAAGTAATGCTCCCATTGCCAAGGCAGGGGCTCCTCACCTGTCCAGCTGGTATTTACCTCCATCATAGAGAAAGGATTCTTGTTTCTTTGGTTACCCTTTTCTGAATGAGAGATGTAGTACAGTTTCTGAATCTTACTATTTAATGTGGGAAAAGATGTCTGACTGGTCAATACAACATACTGCCATATCTAGAACTGACAGGAGGACTAGGCGTCATCCAAATGGACATGACCACTATATAGAACTGTTAAGGCTTGCATATGAGGTGTCCTCCAAAAGCTCATGTGTTGAACAGTACAGGAATGTTCAGAGGCCAGATGAATGGTGTGGTTTAATCTATTTGCTGGATTAATACTTTGAATGGACTATTGGGTAGTAATTGTAGGCAGATAAGATGTGGCTGGAGGAAGTAGGTTATTGTGGCCTTGCACTACACCTTTCCTGGTTTCTCTCTCTCTCTCTCTCTCTTTCTCTGTCTCTCTCTCTTTCTCTCTCCCCCCTGGCTTTCAGCACTCCTCCATCACATCCTTCCACCACGGTGTTCTGCCTGACCTCATGCCCAGAGAAATGGTGTTGGCCTAGTATGGACTGAATATCTGAAAATGTGAGCACAAAACAAACTTTGACTTCTCTAAGTTGTTCTTTTAATGTATTTTGGGTCACAGTGACGAACTGGGCCTCTGGGTTTCTTACTTTAGAGAAGGTTAAATATGTTCTACGTATGGAAAGGGTCTTCACTGAAGCTTAGTGGTCAGAGGATAGAACATGACAGAAGTGAAGGCTGTCCATCCACATGTGCTCTCTTTCCTCCATTACACAGAGATCAACTGTTGATTCACCATATTTGCAAGTTGCATATCTTGAGCTCCAACCAACCAAGGATCAAAGATCTTAAAAATATTTTTAAGAAAATGTTGAGAGATAAGCAAAAAGTATAATTGAATTGATAGCACTGAGCACTGCACTTCATCTAGGTGACTGCAATGAGGGGTAGGCACACCCGTTGTAGCATTCATCCATGTCACATATCCTCAATCTCTATCCTGCATGTGTTGTTTGAGCATTGTATGTCCCATATATCATTTGAGTACTACATCATTAGGCCTGCTTTGGTTGAATCTGGATAAACATTTACAAATTTGTTTTTCCTTGTCATTATTCCCTAAACAATACAGCAGGACAACTATTTACATAACATTTACATTTTATTAGATATTGTACGTATTCTAGAGATGACTTAGATTATAGACAAGAACATAAGTCATATGCAAATACCATTTTATGTAAGGGACCCAAGCATCCAAAGATTTGGAGATCCTCTGGGGGTCCTAGACCAATCTTGCATGAATTCAAATACAATTGTATTTACAAAGAAGTCACCCAAGTAGATGTCACATTTCACAGCTTTCCACCAAGTACTTGTGTCTAGATGTGACTATTAACTAATTTTATCAAAGAAATGTTAAAGAATTCAATATTCAATTATTTTAATTCAGGGACAGAATATTCAGTAGCAGATACATTTTCACATCCTCCCAATCTCTCCTTTTCATTTTTGTTTGCTTGTTTGTTTTTTTTTTGATAACAGGGATCGAACCCAGAGACACTCAACCACTGAGTCACATCCCTAGTCCATTTCATTTTTAGTTTTTATTTTGAAACAGGGTCTCTCTAATTTGCATAGGGTCTTGCTTAACTGCTAAAGCTGGCTTTGAACTTGCAATCCTCCTGCCTCAACTTCTCAAGCCACTGGTATTAAAAGCATGTGCTACCAGGTCCAGTCTTTTACACTCTTTTTACATATTGGATGGGAAAAAAAATACATAAGCCTATAGAAATGGAAGGACTGCAAGGTAGGAGTGGCCAGGGTTCCTCAATTACCTAAGATGAGAAATCCTGCAGTGGTTTGTTATGTAAGCAAGAAGCAAACCTCTTTGTTGTTTGTTGTTGTTGATGTTGCCCTACCAAACTTAGAAATATGTGGCGATTGTTTTCTAACTTTCTTCTCAAGGAAGTGGTTGGAAGGTTGCAATGGTAACCAAGAAGACAAGAACTTTTTCAAAGGAAAAAAATATATGGATACAAATATCTCTATTCAGAGATAAATGAACAATACAAAGCAATAAACCATAGGACCTTCAGAAATCTTTTTAACAAAGAAAAAGAAAATTGCACATATTTTCTGAGAAGAACATTATTTGGAAAAATTCAGCTCTAAGAAATAATGTAATTTCAAGCAGAAACTATCTTACTTTCTAAAGTAAAACAATTAAAATGTTAACATCGGACAATAAATAAAATTTAGGATAACAAAAATGTATACTAAAATAATATACATATATGAGCTAATACAGTAATTCATATATCCAGATACTAGGGTAGTAGAAATCAATGTGGCATCAGAACTAATGAAGACCTTGAAGGAAAACACACAGTGGCCCCTTAAATTTATGAAGTTGGAAATTCTTAGATAACAGAATAAGAAAGGCATTTTTTTAAGATAAAACGGAGAAATTCCTGTATGAAAGAAATTAGTATATAAACATTGTCCAGTAAGTCCCCAAAACAGGTAGGAATAGCAAACACAAATTTTATATTGTTGAGTATTTAATTTTAAGGTTAATAAAAGTATTCTACAAACATCTAGACTAGACCAAAATTTTAAAGTAAGTGCAGAGGCTATGTCTCCTTATTCTAGAATGAAATAAAATATAGGCCGCCGCCTCAGCCCAACATGGCGATGCACAGCAAGGCGGCGCCGCCGCAGATCCCGACACCCGGCGGGAGCTGGCGGAGCTCGTGAAGCGGAAGCAGGAGCTGGCGAAATGTTTCAGCGTGGGAAACACTGGCAAACTTGGAGAGACAGATTTATGCTTTTGAAGGAAGCTACCTAGAAGACACCCAGATGTATGGTAATATTTTTCGTGGCTGGGATCGGTATCTGACCAACCAAAAAAACTCCAATAGCAAAAATGATAGAAGGAACCGGAAGTTTAAGGAAGCTGAGCGTCTCTTCAGTAAATCCTCAGTTACGTCGGCAGCTGCAGTAAGTGCTTTGGCGGGAGTTCAGGACCAGCTCATTGAAAAGAGGGAGCCAGGAAGTGGGACGGAAAGTGATACTTCTCCAGACTTCCACAATCAGGAAAATGAACCCAGCCAGGAGGACCCTGAGGATCTGGATGGATCTGTGCAGGGCGTGAAACCTCAGAAGGCTGCTGCTTCTACTTCCTCAGGGAGTCATCACAGCAGCCATAAAAAACGAAAGAATAAAAACCGGCACAGGTATGTATATTAGGTTAGGCTGGGAAGTTTTTTTTAAAAACAGAAAAACGTGATGGAGAATTGATCTGAAGTTAAACAAAAAACCACAGCTGACTATTAGAAGACTCGTTAGTGCAGAAGCTTCCAGGCTGTAGAGCCCTGCTTCCCTTCTCCGACCTCATACAGATAAACATCCCTCACCTGAGTGTGTGGCCATCCACCTCTGCTCTCCCAGACCCAGTGCCTGTGACTGAGTAGTTTATTCTAAATGTGGTGACAAACAAGTCATTCTGTCAGACATTGGATCATTTGCTTTGTGTCATTTTTAGTAACAGCTGCAGGAAGACCAGGACATGGTCATAATCGCAGCACATTGTTAACTGTGCATTTCTCCTTCTTAGAATGAATGTCTTCCCCTGAGCTGGCTGCCACTGGCCACATCCGTGATCCCTGTTGAGAAATATTCTCTGGTTTTGTTTCATGCTAAATGGAGCACAAGTCACATGATGTAGGCTGTAAATATCTGGCATTCCCTTACTTTGTTTTATTTTTGTATAGTTATTTTTACCCTCTTATTTTTTTTTGGACTTTTTATAATACCTCTGTACAGCTCATACCTTCCTACTGACATATCTGAGAATCTATTTCGTGCAGTTGCCAATATTCTAACTGAAAATAATGTGGTTTACCATAAATAAAATGGGAAGCGTGGTTCTGTTTTCTTGCAGGAAGAAGGTAGAGAGGGTTTATTTAATAATTACTATCTTAAATCTTTCTGAGTTGGAAGCAGTTCCATGTTCAAGGAACAGGAAAAGCCGAAAAACACAAGTTTAAATCAATCATTTTAAAATATTTTTATTCTTTTGTAAAAATAAAATTTCACAGGCTTTGACTTCTCATGCTTTGCTCTTAAACCTGAGATCGTTTTTTACTTATTTATTCTTATCATGCCTTATGGAAATTTCTTTTTTCACACCTTTTCTCTTTTTGTTGGTATTCGCCTGATTAAATATTGCTCTAAAAATCAAGGCAATGGAAAGTCTCAGAATTACACCAGAAGCTGATAATGTAAGGCTCTTGAGCTGAGAGAAAGAGCCTTAGCAAGAGCCCGTGTTGCCCAGGACAACTCCCCGCTGAGATCGACGGGCAAAGGAACTTGCTGATGATTACCTGGCTTCAGTGCAGTGCTCACCTACTTTGGCAGCACATTGCAACTGCCTGGGTCCCACTCCCAGAGACCCTAGGTACAGCCTGGTTATTGGGATTGCCTTTCAAAGAGTCCCTGGGAAGCTGATAGGAAATCAATTTGAGAGCCACTGCGTTAGGAGACTGAATGGATTGATTTAAATCCTATGCTGTGAGTTAGTCTAAGATTTGGGGCCTCGCCTTTCTGTTGACTCTAATTAGTCATAGTCCTTTATTTCTGCTCATCTTTTTGTAAGAAGAAATATGTCCATGTGATATTGGTGGAGCTGAATATGGATGGTATCTGTTAACAGAACAAATCCACCTTATCAGGTGTGCAAAAGCTTTCACTCTTGTTCTCAAACTTTAAAAAAAAATATAATCTACATGTTTGAAGATAAAATCTTAATAAATTCAACTAGATATTGACATCTATTAAATCATTATATCATAAGAATCCAAAGCAAAGACATATCAAACGTGGAAAGATTCAATAGCTTTATTATCACTGATCTGTTATATAGAAAAAAGCAAAATAAAACAGTCATTTCAAGCTCATATTAAAAATAAAACACAGAAAATATTAATTTGCATGTGAAAGAATATATAGGAGGCACTTTTGCACTTAAAAATGAATCACATTTATGTAAGCATAAGACATTACAATACATAGTCTAAATGTTATGATTCTTAAAATAAATGTCATATGGCATAAAAATAATTTAACAATTATTGCTTTGAAAGAAATATCCCATTTGAAGCCCATAAAACCAGGAGGTATGGGGGTGGACAGAGTAGGAGAAGCTATAAATGTGCTAATTTTTCCATTTTTCATGAGGAGGAGTCAACCACTTCTCTTCCATTTCTGGATCTGATAAATGTGGAAACAAATTTAGAATCTTTTCATCACAAAAAGCATAACAAATTTTAATTTTGGAAAAAATGAATAATTTGGTTATATAGTTGGCAGGCTTTAGAGAAATATTGAAGGAAAATTTTTTAGGAATCAATTTCAATAAATGTATTACCCTTTTTTTTTCATTTTTGATTTACTCATTGGGATGAGAACAGCTGATAATAATAAAGACATCATAGCTAAACTTCCTTATTTCTCCTTTCCATAGCTTCTTTTGGAACTTTCTTGAGGCTTTTTTCCTTTCCTTGAATAAACTTACAGGAGCCAAGATGATATTACTGGCGACTATTAGGAAATAACAGTTTCTTAGTGGCTCTTTCCTATTTCCTGGTAGATTTCATAGCAGGAAAACATTGACACCAGGCCAGATCATATCATACCACAGATACTGGGAAGATTTCGAACAAAGGTATCGTTTAATTACATGCTATCAAATGTATGACTTTCCTTAACCTTGGACTTGGCTCTTGTGTTTTCAAACAGATTCAACACACTGCAAGAGCACATGTTTGCCATGTCTTCACAGTCTCAGGTAGTTCTATTTTAAACTTTCAATTTCATTTTCTAGTTTTGATCAATAATTCACTCCACCTAACTTCACAATTTTATCAACTGATGCCTAATTTTCTCTTTTGAAAAACCCTGATTTTTTTTTTTTAATGATTGTGGGCTTTGTGTGACCTTTTAGCCCTAAACACTACACTTTTTGTTGTTGTTGTTGTTGTTTTTAGCATGAGGGACAGTGTGAGAGAGAGAAAGAATCAATTTTTATTTAGTTTTTCATGCAGCTCTGTTGCTGGGAAACTTTGCTGTGTATGTGGTGCTGGGGTTTGAACCTGTGTCCTTCCGCATGCCAGGCAAGCGCCACAATAACTGAGCCACCGCTCCAGCCCCATAGACACTGCACTTTTACAAGCCCATGCTTTTTCCAAGAATAGTTGTTCTAAGAAATCTGTCCCCAGCAAAAACAAAGAAGGAAGGAAATCAGACCCAGGACTAAGCAATTACAGTTGTAGGATTCTAAAAATTTTGTTTTCTCTTAAAATTGTGCAAGTACACCAGAGAATATATTCATTAATTAGTGTCATCCTTCTTTAATCATTTCTGGAGTGTAGGTTAGTGATTTTATCCCATGGTTCAGCCTTAGGCAGATAGAACATGAACACTGGTTCTGACCCAACATTTATAAAAGTTGTATAACATTTTTAAATTTCAATTTTTTTATATTATAATACAGGGAAATATTTCTTTATCATATCGCCAAAAATGAAAACTATCACATTGAGGTTATAATCTTGTCCACAAATATATTTTGTTGGATTAAGTAGAGTTTTCTCTTCTTCTTCTTCTTTCAAATACATCTTAAGCACAAATGTATTCATGTGAGGCAAAAATTATATATATTACACACAAAATAAATATGCTATATATATTATGCTTCACATACACATTTGCATATATTCCTTCTCATCTCCAGTATTTTTATTTGCATTGATTTTTTGCCTTACCTATAATTTTATTAAGAAATCTCCATTCATAATTTGGACAAATTGCCTATTGAAATAAAGTGGTAAAATGAGTTTTACAAGCATCAGTCATTTTTGACAAATTAAGGATTATTCGACAGTAAAAGAAATGGAATTGGTAGAAAGAAAGTCAATTTCAACCACTGAGAATAGTTTCAAGGTAAAACAGCTTAGCCATGTAATAATCCGTTTGCCCGGTGTTTACAGTGGAAGGAGTTGGCTGATTTGTTGGTGTGGTTCTTTCTGAGATGTTAAATTTGATGAAAATGAATTTTCCCTCTGGTGACCCTTGCACACCATAAAACAGAGATACACCGATGATGATTAGAGAGTCAGAATCTATAAATAGACTTACAGAACACACTGGGCACTGTGAACATTTTATTATTCAATATGTTTTTTTGCTGGTGGCATATCTACTTATTCCAGAAGATCCATGTTTCTCTGAACCAAGGAAACATTTAATATCTAATGCTTTAAAGCTCCCTTTATATAAACAAATGTTCTTAGGCATTTAACAAATAAAGAATATAGACCTTTGCTGAAAACATAAGAACTGTTAGATGTTGAAAAGAAATACTTTCACACTCTGTAGGGAGTAGGGGCAGGGAATATCAGAGGCCAAACATTTCTTTATCTTTCTTTGATAGCTGTTGCTGTTGTTACTGTTTTGTTTCAGGGTAGGTATAATGACTCCCTTGGAAATATATTCCTTAACATACAGAAACTTTAAACAAATAAAAATAATCTGGTTAATTAAAAGATAATCTGCCACTTCATTTCATTGAAGAATTGATAGAAATGCATTGATTATTTTGAACAGCTTGACTTGATAAAATTAATGAGGCCGTTGAAGGCACAAACTCACTGTCAAAGTCCACCTAGAAGAAAGTTAAGCTTACTTTCCAAAATGTAATATGGTTTTGAATTGTATTTTTCTCACTGATCTTGTTTAGACTTTACAAATTTTGTCCTGTTATTAATCTGGTGTGAAATCTGGTGGGGAAGATTAGTCATTCTCCATTTTTTGTTTTAGTTACTTTAATTAACCATCCCTTTTTCAGTTTTCAGTACCCTCAGTATATGAGTTGCTTCTTCCCAGAAATCAGAGTGATAGTGGGAAAAGAGATTGAACTTGGAATGAAATAAATATAATTTCTTCATATTGTAACTTCATTTGTAGTCTTAGGCAAATAACTTAATATTTCTGAGACAAGGTATTATCACGTGTGTGTGAAATGAGATAATTATGATTTTATAATATTTAATATTAATCATAGATACAATGTTAATGATATTTTAGTATTCTATTAATTATAAATTTTGTTATTAATATAATATTATGAATTATGATTATAAAACAGAGGCTATAATATTTTGTTCATATTCTATAAAACAACATGTAAATATCTATCAAATAATAACATGGTCTTTGAAATTAGTTCCTTTTTTCAAATTATTTCCTATGTCTTATCCTTTTCCTAATAACAGTTAAGTAAATACTTTCAGTTTTTGATTTTTTTTTGTTTTGTTTTATTTTGTTGTCTCGGGGGTTTTTGTTGGAGGGGATACTGGGTTTTGAACACAAGGATGTTTTACTACTAAGCTACATCCCTAACCTTTTTATTTTTTTTTTAGTTATATTATTTTGAGACAAGTTCTTGCTAAATTGAATTGCTGAGGGTCTCATTAACACTAAGGTTGGACTCAAACTTGAACTCTTCCTCCTCAGCCTCCCAGGTTGCTGGATTATAAGCTTGTAGCACATTGCCCAGCTAATGAAATATTTTTAGAATACAAGTTACTTGTATGCATTTTGCTTTGTTGATAGGTATCACTATAGCAGACTATGACCAAGAAAACAATAAGAGATTGGTATTGGCATTGGATGCCTTATTGAGGAAGAGAGTAAAGACCTGTGTTTATTGGATTTTCAGAACACTTAACAACCTGAATGGTGGGCTCCCAAGGCTAACCTCCATTTCAGTTCCACACGTTAGGTGGGGGAGCCTTGCCTATAATGTTGGAGGATAAAGGGAGGGGAGCAGGAGGGGGAGAGGGAATAGAAAGGATATCAAGGAGGCTGGAGGGAAGGAGTATGGGGGAATCAACTCAGTAGGGAACCTTCAACTTACATGAGAGTCCAATTAACATGGGGGTTAAGTAGGGGGAGACATGGAACCATGGGGATCCCAAGTTGGTAATCCAGGGAATGGCATCAGCCTTGGATTGCTCTGTCATTGCACATTTGTTCTTGATTGTATGCTAATGATTCCCTCCTAATTGCTAGACTATCTATAATGAATAAAAAATGAAAAAAAATACCTAGCAATGTTTCTCTTATGTAAAGTTCAATACGAACCTTAGAAATCAAATTTTCCTTGTTGTTTCATGAAAGGGTATGACTGAAGGGAAAAGCACTAACTGCCATTGTGTAGATATTTATTCAATTGATTCATCACAAACAGGGAACATTTCTACCATTACTTTACAGGGGAAGAAATGAAAGCTCTCAGTGTGAATGCCCCCTCATTTGCAAAAACTATCACTGTTGCCAAATGAAGTTCAACTTGCTTAGTCCTGGCATGTGGTAAAGTGTTCTCTGTTAGTTTTAGATTCTTAGGCTTGCTCTCTCTCTCTCTCTCTCTCTCTCTCTCTTTTTTATAAGAGAGAGGGACAGTGAGAGAGACAGAGAAAGAGAGAAACAACTTTAGTTTTTCACATGGCCTTAGTTGCTCCAACACTTAGTTGTGTACGTGTGCTGGGGTTTGAACCTGGGTCCTCGTGCTTGCCAGGCAAGCACCAAAACCACTGAGCCACCGCTCCAGCCCCAGCTTGCTCTCTCTCTGTCTCTAACTATCTCTCTTGCCTCTGTCTTCCTTGCTCTTCTTGTTAGTCAATGTATACCTCAGTTAAAACCACACTGTGCCCCCCTACACCTTGCTTGATTACTGAATTTATACTTATCTTGTGCATAGTCACAGTTTCTTCCCCCAATGTACATGAAACAAATAACCAAAATAAATAATAAAAATCAAAACACTCCTACAAACCCTTATGATCTATTTCTTACCACAGAATAGTCTCCTGATGCAGATTAATGTGATTTACTCTGATGATAAATCACAGTGCATATTTATATGGCTGCTGTAGCTACTGATGCCGCTTCACTGTCTCCAGTGTGCTTGAGTTCTTGCTCTCCCTGCTTTCTCCCTGTATGCCTATCAAACTCCAGTGTGTCTGTCACCTTGGTGTGGCTTTTGACTTTTGAGTTTCTCTTTATTTTTAAAATTTGTTTAGGAAAATATAATCATTTGTACAATAAAATATTCAACCAAATGTGTTTCTTACTTTTATGGGTTCTTTTATCTTTTTAAATTTACTTTTCACCAGACACAGTGGTACAAATTTGTAATCCCAGCAATTTGGGAGTGTAAGGCAGAAGGGTTGCAAGTTTGAGGCCAGCCTTAGCAACTTAGAGAAAAACCCTGTCTCAAAATAAAAATAAAATAAAACAGCTGGAGTTGTGGCTCAGTGGTTAAGCAGCCCTGGGTTAAATCCCCAGTACCAATGAATAAGAAAAAAATTTTTGATGCTAAATTCTGTCCCTTGATTTATTGTAGATCTAGCATGTTAACTTTACGTGTCTATGACAAAATTCCTGAGGAAAAAAATAAAGCAGGAAAGACTTATTTTTTCACGACTTCAGATGATTCAAGTTATAGTCACCAGGCCCTATAGCTTTAAGCTTTAGTGGAAGCAGAACATCACAGTGCCACTGGTATTAGAGACAAGATGTACCCTTCAAGGACACACTCCAAGTGACCCAAGTCTTCCAACAAGGCCCTGCCTCTT
>PVKS010047909.1:0-12634 GCA_004027875.1 Aplodontia rufa | reverse complement strand
GGGGAAACTGCAAAAGGTAAAATCCAAGGTGGTTATCTATGGTCTGGTTTTTCCCCTCGATAACAAAGTTTATATCCATTGATTGCTAATGTTTTGATAATGTTTCCCCCTCAAATGTATTTCTATATTCTTCTAATAAAAAAAAGAGAAAGAAAAAAAAAACAATTTGAAAAACAAAAAAAAGAAATTATGCTGAGTAAAATCAGGTTAACCCAGAGAACCAAGGGTCGAATGTCTCCACTCATCTGTGGAGGCTGGATCTAGACCCTGGTCATTGAGAAAGGTGGTCTATTATCATGTGTTAAATCCAGATGAGGTGTAATGTCATACAACCTAATACTTTTTTAGAGATAGTGTGGGAAGGGGAAGGGAGGGATAAGGGTGGGTAATGGGGGGGGGGACACTCCTGGGGGTAAATCTAATATCCAGAATCTATACACATTTTATATTATTTTGTTAAAAACTTGTATGGTTGTTCAAAAATAAATTTCTCAATTAAAAAAAATTAAAAAGGACAAAATCATGGATTTGTGGGTAAATGGATAGAAATGGAAAAAATTATGCTGAGTGAAATATGCCACATTCAGAAACTCAAAGGTTGAATGCTTTCTTTCATATGCCAAAGCCAGAGTAAAACTAAGGATAGAGTGAAAGATAGTCAGAATTATATAATAGTCTCATCAAAGTCAAATGACATATGATATGGGGGAAGTATAATTGTGAAGGGGAGAGGGATGGGGACAAGGAGGATGGGGGAAGGCTGGGGAGGGAAAAGGGTGCTATAAATACTCTCTCCTGAGAAGTTAAATAATACTCATACAGGCATTTAAAACTAGAAATTTTTTTAAATATTTTATTTACACACACACACACACACACACACACACACATTAACATCTGTAACCAGGGAGAATACAGTGGAGGTATGAAACCAGGGAGTAGAAAGGGGTCCTGGGTAAGGACTGGTTTCAAGTTACGTTGTCATTACGTGCAAATGTATGAATGTACAGCAACAAATCCCTTCACTGCGTAAGATTACACTGCACCACTTAAAAAAAAGAAAAAAAAAGCCAGCCTGTGCTACTTAAAGGCCCTGAGCAACTTATCAAGACCCTATCTCAAAATGAAAATATAAAAAGAACTGGGGATGTGGTGGTTCAGTGCTTAAGCACTCCTGGATTCAATCTCCAGTACAAAAAAAAAAAAAAAAAAAAGAGAAAGAAAGGAAGGAAGGAAGGAAGGAAGGAAGGAAGGGAATTGTGGTTGTCTGTTTTGATCTGTCTGGTAGCTCCCTGAAGGATCAGCTCAAGGGATTTGCCTTTACAATCTTGCACCATATGACAACTTTTCAGCCGACATTGGACCACAAACACAATGATATCCCTATGTAAACTAGGTGTGTAGTAGGCTATACCATGGCAAAATATTTTGGGGAAAAAATCTATGCAATTTTCTTTGTACTATGAAAATGTATAGCAGCAAATAAACAAGTGAAAATACGCTCAACATTGTTAGTCATCTAATTAAACAATAACAAGATACTAATACACACCTGTTGGAATGGCCAGGTATGGTTAGTGTGGAGGAACTTGAACTTTCACAGGTGACTAGTGGGAATGTGAAATGGTGCAGAAACTTTGGAGACATATTTGACAGATTCCTAACTTGTTAGGCAAACCTGTAGCGTATGACCCACCCTTTCTCTTCTAGGTATCACCAGAGAAATGAAAGAGGAAGACCAAGCAAAGATTGTTACATGAATGTTCATAGAAACTCTGTGTGTTTGGATGACAAGTGTCCCCCCAAAGCTCGTGTGAAACAATCCAGGAAGGTAAAGTAAAATGATTGGGTTATGAAAGTCTTAACTCAATCAGTGAGTTACTCCCCTGGTAGGAATTAACTAGCAACGTAGGCTGGCAGGGTGTGGCTGGAGGAGATGGGTCCTTGGGGCAAGCTGTTGGGGTATATATTTTGTATCTGGTGTGGAGTCTCTCTCTCTGCTCCCTGGAGCCGTGATGTTTGGCCTCACAGGCCTGGTGGAATGGAGCTGGCCGTCTACAGACTAAGACCTCTGAAACCATCAGCCCTCAAAATAAACTTTACCTCCTTTAACTGTTCTTGTCAGGTCATTGGGTCACAGCAACAACAACAACAACAACCAAAAAAAAAAACCTGACTGAAATATATACTAATACCAAGAAGTGGAATCAAATATAGAAGAGTAATTCTCAAATTCATATGGAACAAGAAACCCAGAATAGCCAAAACATTACTAAGCAAGAAAGACAAAAAAGGTGGTTTTCCAACGCCAGATCTAAAATTATACTATAGAGCTGTAGTAACAAAAACATCATGGTACTGGTATCAAAATAGGAATAAAGACCAATGGAATAGAATAGAAGACTCTGAAACAAATCCACAAACCTTTAAACATCTGATCTTTGACAAAGGCGGTCAAAATATAATATGGAAGAGAGACAGCCTATTCAAAAAATGGTGCTGGCCAAACTGGAGAGCCACTTGCAGGAAATTGAAATTAGATCCTTATCTCTCACCTTACAAAAAAATCAAATCTAAATGGATCAAGGAATTAGGAATTAAACCAGATACCATACAAATGCTGATTTGTGTGCATCTAGGAATATGTGACAACTAATCCCATCATTATGTAAAACTATAATGCACTGATAAAATAAATAAATAAATAACAAGAAGTGGGGTCGAAACTGTGACTAACCTGACCATGGGGTTCAGAAGCTTTTAGAGCTTTTTGGTATCTGTGGGAGGAATTTTGTAAAGTTTAGTGATGAAAGGTGGAAAAGCTTTAGATTGTGGTAAGTGGAGCTTAATGGGTGATTCTGTTGGGAGCTCCGAAGACCAGACTGCCTATAGGACTGTGCTAAGTAAAGACAGGGCTCAAGAGGTTTCAGTGGAGGAGGACGCTATTGGAAATTGGACAAGAGGCCATTCATGTTGTGTTCTGACTAAGAAGTTGTGTGCATTTTGCCCATGTCTGGGGAATTTCTGTGAGACTACTTTTAAAGGTGATGGATTTCTTAATCTAGTGGAAGAAATTTCTAGACAGCATAGCATTCAGGTGGTGGCATGGGTATTGCTGGAGGCTTATAGCTAAATGTATTGTGATATTCAGGAGCAGAAAACAAAGTAGAAAGAGTTTGAAAAGGGGCACTTGTCTAGCATTCCCAAGGATGCAGATTCAAACCCCAGCCCCACATACACAACAAAGCATCTGAGCAATGAAGGCCAAATGAAAAACTAAATAAAATTGATTCTCTCTTTCTCTCTCTCTCTCTCTCTTTCTCTCTCTGTCCCTCTCTCTTAAAAAAAAAAAAAAGAGTTGTAAAATCTTGGACTTGAAAGGTGAGAGTAAAGCTGGGGCTAAAGACTTTGCCCGGAGGCTAAAAGAAATATGGCTTGAGGGCATCTCAGGAATTGGAGAGACCACAGCCATCTCAGGCTCAAGGGAATAGAAATTCCTTTGAGAAGAGACCAATGGAGCACCCTTCTTGCACAAGGGGACCTAGGAAGGTTTTTCAAGGTGCTCAGTCACCCAGGTACTCAGAGACTGCTGCAGCCTTGGTCCCTGGAAGCTTGGCTGCTGCTCGAGATGGTGGCAGACCTTGACAGCAACTGCATGATGTTGCTTCTGCAGGACTGCAGGATGCTGGAGTTGGGGGGTTGTGGAGGCTTCCACCAAGATTTCAAAGGAAGGCCTGGGAGACCTGGCAAAGTGCCCCAGGATCAGAGTCCCAGTGGGCAGCCCCTGAGAGGGCAATGCATGCTGATGTGAAGAAGCTGAAGCTGCAGTGGAGACCCCCAAGATTAAGAAATGCCAGTACTGTGGAACATCTGTGTAGGAAAGCTGCAGGAACTGGTCAAGCCAACAGAGAGACCATGTGGGCTGCAATCAACAAGGCCACAGGGGTGAGCTATACAAGCCCTTTGTACAGAACATCACAATAGATGCCATGTGTCCCAGATGCCAGACATGGAGCTACAGGGTTTGTCTGCCCAGCTGTCAGTCTTACTTTGGTCCCATCCCTTTTTCTATGCCCCTATTTTTCTGAACGGGAATATTTACTATGTGCCTTTGTATATTGGACAAAAGTAACTTGATTTATTTTTTTGAAGGGGCTCACACTGAGAGTTTGCCTTGAATCTCAGTGGAAATTTTGAACTTGGGCAACCTTGGAACTGTTGAATCTAGGGACTCTTGAAAAGGAACTAAATTTATTTTGCACTGTCAGGGCTGTTAGGGGTTGGGGTGGAATGTTGTGTTTTGGATGAAAAGTGTCCCCTCGAAGCTCATGTGAGACAATCCAGGAAGATTGAGGTGAAATGATTGAGCTTCAAGAGCCTGAATTCAATCAGTAAATTAATCCACTAATAGGGATTGACTGGTAACTGTGTGCTGGCAGGGTGTGGCTGAAGGAGGTAGGTCACTGGGGGCGTGCCTTTGTATCTGGCATGGAGTTTCTCTCTGCTCCCTGGAGCCATGCCTTCACCGTGATGTTCAGACTCTCCTCAATCCTGGAGGAGTGGAGTTGGCCTTCTGCTAAGACCTCTGAAACTGTGAGCCCTAAAATGAACTTTTCCTCTTTCAATTGTTCTTGACAGGTCTTTTAGGCACAGCAATGAAAAAGCTGACTAGAACAATTTGTAATAGCCAAAACCTGAAAACAACTCAAAAGCCCAATAACAGGGGAATGAAAAAATAAATTACACTATATCCTTACAATGGAAGAGTACTCAGCAATAAAAATTAGTGATCTTTTGATACATGCAAAAACATGAATCAGTCTCAAAATAATTAGGCTGCAATAAAACCAAAATGTGTAGTCTATAATTACATTTATATAAAATTCCAGAAAATGCAAACTAAAATAGTGACAGAAAGAAGATCATTGGTTGCCTAGAAATTGGAGGAGGGAGGAAGATGGGGAGTGAAGGAAGATGAAAAAGGAACACAAGGAAACTTTGGGGTGGGTAGACACATTCATTAACATGATCGAGGTGATGGTTTCATAGATGCAGTCATATGTCAAATTTGATCAAATTGTAGACTTTAAACATGTGCAGTTTATTGTATTTCAATTATATGTTAACAAAGTCATTTAAAGAAAAAGCCACATTTTCCAAAACAAATTAGTGTGAAAAGTATTATAGCTTGACATTTTTGCACATCTGCTTTATGTCACACTTAATGAAAGACAGCTGGTTTTCATATCTGCTTGCTGTGTTCACTGTTTCTCGTTATATTGTTTTAGCTTAAGAATAAAAAGAAAATCCATCTTCACATAAATATCTAGTTGGAAAGGAGCAAATATTTTATATTTTAATAGCCTCTTCAGATGATCACAGATGTATTTGATACCATATCAAAGCTTGACAAGTCTCTTAAAGTTGCAGTATGGGATCTGAAACCAAATTCACAGACTGTTCATACTTTGTTATATTAAAACCCATTGGTACATTGTGCATTTCAAATAGATCTTTTTCCATATATAATATCATAACAGCATAGTCATTTGGAAAATATTGGCTCACTGAATTATGCATTGTGTGTGTATATGTATGTGTGTATATATATATATATGCATGTATATAAATGTTATATATACACATACACACTTAAAATGCTGGTGGAACTATAAAACAGTGTGACTACTATGAAGACCCATTTGGTAGTTTCTTAAAATGTTAAACATACATATCAATAAATTACATATGTATATATGCATGTATGTAGAAACATCAGTTATATATGTATATATATCAGTATACATAACATATACTGATACTTTCCAATACTTGACTTTTTGGTAAGAAAAGTATATGTATATATGTATGTATATATACATATGTACGTATGTGTATATGTATGCATATATACATATGTATGTATGTGTGTATACATGTCTATATGTATGTGTGCATGTACATATACATATGTATGTATATATGTATGCATATATACATGTGTACATGTATGTATGTGTATATGTATATGTATGTATATACATGCATGTGTGTATACATATGTATGTGTGTATGTGTGTGTATACATGTATATATGTGTATATGTATGTATATGTGTATGTATATATACATATATATGTATGTGTATGTATGTATATGTGTACATAAATATGTGTATGTATATGTATATATATATATGTGCTGTATTAGTAAATGCCACTTATCTTGTCAAAAAGTCTTTAAGTATTAAGTATTAGAAAGTGGTCAAACTCACTGAGGTGCATACATTTTCAAATATTCTAATTTCCACTTGTAAACTCAAATTTTATAATTTGACAAAGGCTGTCAGTTGTCTCCTTGAGAGGACAGCCTCACTTCATTTTCTAGAAAATGTCTGTCAAATATTTAGATCTAAATATCTATAATTTCTAAGTCAATGCTACATGTCCCCCCTCGAAATCATATCTTGAAACCTCATCACCAACATGATAATATTAAAAAATGGGACCTTTGGGAGGTAATTAGCTCATGAAGACAGAGCCCTTGTAAATTGAATTAGCACCCTCATAAGGGTCCCAAGAGAGCTGCCTGACCTCTTTCCACCATGTGGGGACACAGCAGGAAGGTACCACTCTATGAACCAGCAACGGGTCCTTTCCAGACACTCAATCTGCCAGATCCTTGATCTTGGAATTCCAAGGCTCCAAAACTGAGAAATAAATTTCGGTTGTTCCTAAACTGCCCAGCTTATAGATGGTATAGCAAGCCAAATGGACTTAGATAATCAACCATTCTAAAAAAATTTTTTTCTTACAGAGAGTGGCTGTTTAGCTTGCAATTTAAACCATCTTGCAAGGGCTTTTCATTGAGACAATCATTATACTTTGGTTGCAGCCGAAGTGCTTTATACATATTTCCCATTTCATCATGCCAAATTCTAAAAAGCTATTGCTCAAGGGTGGAGATGTTAATTTTTACATGAGGAATATTCTTGGGCTGGGGTTATACCATAGCGGTAAAGCTTGTATGAAGCCCTGGGTTCAATCCCCAGCACTACCATAAAAAATTTTTAAAGTTCTTAATTGAAGCTGATAATTTTTCAAGTCTGCGATGTTGAACCGGGCACCAGATACAATACCTAACATCCATTTGGGGACCGTTGTCCTATGCTTCACTTTTGTCTGTTTCACTGGCCATTGTTTTTGAACTGCCAGAAGAATTGTCAACACAGTGAAAAGGGGACAGAGGGTCTCTGAGGCCACTGTGGGTCCACAGATCACACTGTAAGAACCACTCTTTATGCTTGACCCAAATTGTCCTGCCTAGGGGTCGGCGTCTTCCCTCAACAAGACCTGCCACACTGAAGAGTCCCAGCTCACTCTTCTCACAGCTATTTCCTGAGTGCTTCCTCTGGGCCAGCTCCAATTCTGAGTGCTGAGTGAATGAAACCTAAACCTTAGCCCTCCTAGATATTATACTCTAAAAGGGGAAAAGACAACAAAAAACCCAAAGTGAACATTTATTATGTGTGATGTTGGCAAGTATGACCAAGTGGGATCAGAATGCTAGAAGGGTGGCCTTGAGTGGTGGCTCAGTGGTTACAGCGCTTGCCTGGTAAGTGCAAGGACGTGGGTTCAAACCCCAGCACCATGTACGCAATGAAGTGTTGGAGCAACAAAAGCCACATGAGAAACTAAATTCTCTCTCTCTCTCTCTCTCTCTCTCACTGTCGCTCTCTTTAAAAAAAGAAAGAAAGCTAGAAAGGGGGGCATTTTTGTATGGAGTATCAGGGGAAGCTTCACTATTTGAAAATCTAAAGGAAGAGAATGAGCTAACTATGTAGAGACCTGGACAAAGAACATTCCAGAGACAGGACCAAGTTATAAAAGTAATAGTATCCTTGACATGTTGGAGGGACCACAAGGGGGACCATAAAGGAGAGAAGAAAGATATGATATTGGAGGTGAGGAGGGGGGGCTTGTCATGTAGTTTTGTAAGCCAAAGGATTTCATTCTATGGAGGATGCAAAGTCACCAAATGACTTTGATCAGGTGAATAACATGGTCTAATTAATGTTTTCTAAGGATTCTTCTGATTGCTGTTTTGGGGATGGGCATAAAGGATGGAAGGTGATGGTTGATTTTATGTGTCAACTTCAGTAGGACACAGTGGTCCCAGGTATCGGGTTAAATATTATTTCTGGGCGTGTCTGTGAGGGTGTCTCCAGAGGAGATTAGCACTTGAACTGGTGAATCAAGTAAAGCAGATGTTCCTCAGTGTGGAGAGGCTCATGCTGCATGTTGAGGGTCTCAACAGAATAAAGTTGGAGGAGTGAAGGAAGGGCATTTCTCTCTCTCCCCCTCTGACTGCTTGAGGTAACACAGAAGTTTTCTCTTGCCCTTGAGACGGTACTAGGACTACAACTTACACCATCAGCATTCCTGGCTCTTAAGCATTTGGACGTGGGCTAGAACTTACATCAGTTCTCCTGGTTCTCAGGTCCAAGGTGGAACTGCACCATTGGCTTTCCTGGTTCTCCGATTTGCAGATCACGGGACTTCTTAGTCTCCAGAATCAGGTGAGCCGATTCCTTTAGATACATTACATATCTTCCACTAGCTTTGTTTCTCTGAATAACCCTACATAATATGGTGGTGAGGAAAGAAGCCTAGAAATCAATGCTGAAGCTATTCTAAAAGCCCGCACATCAGACCAGAAAACAAGCAATAGGAGGCACGAGATGTCATCCGATATGCTGATAATGCGCATGAGTGAGAAGGCTGGCATTTGACTTCAGAATTTGGCCTGTGTAGCTATAAAAGTGGGATTGTCCGTGGTATGGGGAATCCTGTTGAAGGAGAAGGGGGGAGGGCAGAGATCAAGAGCAGTACTTTGGTTGTCTCAAGCGAGAGATTCCACTGGACACCCAAGCCGCCCTTGTTTTTCCCATCCCATTCACCTTGCAACTTCATGCGCTGTGGCCCCAGGACCACTTTCACCGGCAAGCCATCTGTGCAGTCATCGAAGACCCCACTCTCGCAGGGAATTCCACCTTACAGCTCTGCGGTTGCTGTCTTGAATATCTTAATTTCATCATCAAAGTTGCATTTATGTAAGTGAAGTCCAGAGGGACAGTGGAGCGTGCGCGCGGAGGGCTGAGATACAGCAGGAAGCAGCACCCGCGCGTGGGTGCTGGAGACCGCTCCTGTTCCAAGCAAAGCCCCACCGCCGGGAGCGCAGATGCTCGGGGCAACCTGGAGCCCCAAAACGGCTGAGGAGGACCCAATAACATTGGCAACTGGAACCCAAGCAGCAGAAACAGCAGCAGCAGCAGCGGTAGACATGGTGATGGAGGAAAAGGGTTTTACACCGGAAAAACAATGAAGCCTGAGGTGGGAGGCTGGCTTCCCATCCATCCAGAACCCGTCACTGTATCATGAGCACAAGTCTTAACTTCCTGGCCCGAGGATCACGACAGTGACCGTGGTTGGTAAATTACTACCAAATACAAGCATGCATGTGGACATTGCATTAAAGATATCGAAGGGTTCTTCAAATTCCCTAGAGAATCTCTGGCTTTGAAATCTGATACAATATTGCAAAGAAAATATCCACAAGCTTAGGAACTAAAATTGAATTTAAAAATCATCACATTCAATGGGAAAAATATTTTTAGGTTAAGTTTTTGGATGAACCAATTATTAATGAAGATAACTTCAAAATGAATTTTTCCTTGTACAGAAGATACATTAATAGAGTACCTAAAGAGGTGTTTTGTGTACTATCACAACAACCATAGGAACTATCAGAGGAAATAGTAAATGTTACTATATACATATGCCCACAAAATTAAATTCAAATTTGGATGAAACTAATTTTTATGATGAATCTTTTTTTTAGAAAAATTGTCTACAAATATCATGAGCTCTAGATGGACTAAAATTTATACTTTGAAACAATTTCTCAAAATATATCCCAATGTTATCACAAAGTATAAAATATTAACAGTTCCAATAAGGGTGTGTCAACAGAAAGAGTTTTCCTTTAAAAAGAGAGAGAGAGAGAGAGACAGTGACAGAGACAATCAATTTTTTTATTAGTTTTTCATGTGGCTTTCATTGCTCTGACAGTTGTGTATGTGCTGCTGGGGTTTGAACCTGCATACTCATGAATGCCAGGCAAGCACTGTAACCATCAAGCCCCAGAAAAAGTCTTCTTAAAATTAAAAATGATCATAGGATACAAAATCAACATAAAAAATCAATCACCTCACTATACACTAATAACAAATTTGCTGAATAAGAAATAAATAAAACAATTCCATTCACAGTAGCCTCAAAAAAATAAAAAGTACCTAGAAATAAATCTAACCAAGGCAGTGAAAGACCTCTTCAATGAAAATTATGGAAAAATGAAGAAATAAATTGAAAAAGACACTAGAAGATGAAATTACCCCATGTTCATGGGCAGGGAGAACTAATATTGTTGAAATGCTCATGTTACCAAAAGCAATCTACAGGTTCAGTGCAGTTGCCATAAAAATACCCATGATGTTATTCACAGAACTAGAAAAAACAATCCTAACATTCATTTGGAAGAATAAAAGTCCCAGAATAATCAAAGCAATTCTAAGCCAAAAAAGAAATACTGGAGGTACCATAATACCTGACTACAGATTATGCTATAGAGCTATAGTTTAAAAAAAAAAAAAAAGACCTGCAAGACACTGGCATAAAGACAGGCACATAAGCCAACGGAACAGAATAGAAGAAGCAGAGACAAACCCACACAGATACAGTCACCTGATCCTTCACAAAGGTATCAAAAATACACATTGAAGAACAGACAGCCTTGTAACAAATGATGCTGGGAAAACTATATCCACAAGCAGAAAAATGAAACTAGATTCCTATCTCTCACCCTGCACAAAAGTCAACTCAAAATGGATCTAAGACCTAGAAATTAGGCCAGAAGCTTTGCAACTGCTAGAAGAGAACGTAGGGACAACACTCCTACTCATTAAACTCACAGGCAACAATTTCTTCAATAGCACTTCCAAGCTCAAGAAATAATACTGAGAATTAATAAATGGGATGCCATCAAATTGAAAGATTAACATCTGCACAGCAAAAGAAAACAATTAAAAATGTAAAGAGAAAACTTACAGAATGGAATAAAATCTTTGCTACTCTTCTGACAGATAATATCTAGAATATAATTTTAAAACTCAAAAAAAACTTACCACCAAATAAATAAAAAATAAGTTACCCAATCAATAAATGGACAAATGAACTAAACAGACACTTATCAAAAATAGAACTACAAAGGGCCAATGAATACATAAATAAAAGGTCCAAATTTTTAGCAATTAGGAAAATGCAAATCAAAATGACACTGAGGGGCTGGAGCAGTGGCTCAGTGGTCACAACACTTGCTTGGCATGCATGAGGACACAGGTTCAAATCCCAGCAGCACATATACAGTGAAGTGTTAAAGCAGTGAATGCCACATGAAAAACTAAATAAAATTGACTCTCTCTTTCTCTCTTTCTCACTGTCCCTCTCTCTTATTAAAAAATGAATCCTTTAAAAAAAAACTATATTGAGATTTCATCTCACTCCAGGTAAAATGGCAGCCATCAAGAATACAAATAACAATAAATGCTGGAGAGAATATTGAGGGTAAGGAACACCTTCACACTGCTAGTGGGATTGTAACTTAGTTCAACAACTATGGAAATCAGTATGGAAGTTCCTGGAAAGACTAGGAATGGAGCCACCACATGACCCAGCTACACCACTCCTTGGTATCTATCCAAAGGAATGAGTCATCTTACTGTAGTGATACATGCGTACACAAGTTTATAGCAGCACAAGTCACAACAGCCAAGCTATGGAACCAGCCTAGGCGTCTTTCAAGGGATGAATGGATAAAGAAAATGTGATAAAATGGCGTCTTATTCACTCACAAAGAAGAATGAAATGATGTAATTGGCAGGAAAATAGATTGAACTGGAGAGCGTCACGCCAAGTAAAATAAGCCAAACTCAGACAGTCAAGGGTCATATCCTTTCTCTCATATGTAGAAGCTACAGAGACAAAAAAGAGGGGGATAGATGTAGGAAGGGGGGAGTGACTTCATGAAAGCAGAAGGGAGACCAGTAGAGTAGAAGAAGAGGACTGGGGGAGATGGAGAAGAAGGAAAGGGAAAATACTAGGCAATGAAGTTGACCAAATTATACTGCTATGCTGTGTGCACGAACAAATATGTAACAAAAACCTCACTGATATGTATATTTATAATGCACCAAAGGAAAGGAAAGAAAAAGAAAACAAAGAGCATAAGCTGAGGTTTTCCCAGAGAAGAAGGAATTCTGTTCTCAAAACTGGCACATGGAAGTCCTACCTGAACTTGTAGCCTGCCTGCCCTGCCCTGCCCTTCCTGCCCTGCGGATTTCAGGCTCAAAATTGCAACATCAGCTTGTGCCTGAATTTCCGGTCTATCCTGCAGATTTTGGTCTTTCTAATCCTCACAATGGCAGGAGCCAATTCCTTCCAATCCATATATATCTATCTTTAAAAAATTAAAAATAATCAAAAAGTACTTATAACCTTGCTTTTGCCAAGAGCAATTG
>PVKS010047908.1:0-12634 GCA_004027875.1 Aplodontia rufa | reverse complement strand
CTACACCACCCCGTATCCTAGGCAATCATCCCCCTGTTGCGTTAAGAATCATACAAATTTGAGGTTATTATTAGCTTAGCCATCTAACATACTGCTTCTCAATGTATTCTAGCTTCATCAGGGATTTTTTTTAAGGCAGTGAAACTACTCTGTATGATACCATAATGATGGATATGTCATTATATATTTGTTGAAACCCATAGAATATACAACATTAAGAGTGAATTCTGATGTAAACCACAGTCTCTATGTGATAATGATGTGTCAATGTAGGTTCATAGATTGTTACAAATGTACCACTCTGGTGTGGGTTGCTATAAGCCATCAGTGGAAGAGGCTGTCTGTATGGGGTGGGGGAGATGGGATATGAGAAATCTCTGTACTCTGTGCTCAGTTTTGCTGTTGACCTAAAACTGCTCTGCAGGGGCTGGAAGAGTGGCTCAAGGGTTATGGCGCTTGCTTGGCATGCTCAAGGATGTCAGTTCAAACCTAGCTCCACATACACAATGAAGTGTTGGAGCTGGAGCAATGAAAACAAATAAAAATTGATTCCCTCTCTCTCTCCCTCCCTCTTAAAACAAAACAAAACAAAACAAAAAAACACTCTGAAAAGTAGAGCCTGGGATGAAAAGTCCTACATTTTAGATATTCTGCATGTGAAGTGGAGTAATGAATGCAGCAACGCAAGAGGACCAATTGGCATAATTCTGAAATAGTGTGAGAATTAACTAAGACAGCAGCGAAAAGGATGAAAAGTAGATAGACATGGAAACATAAAAGAAATAAAATCTACTTAACTCAGTGACTGATAAGGTGAAATGGTTTACTGATCAGTAAGCAGGTTAAAAGAAATGGATTCCAAATATTCTTTTGACTGCAAACCCACAATAAGATGTATTTTACAATACATTGAAGTATCCACATACATATATAATGGAAGTAAAAATTTTATAAAATATAACAAGGATAAGTAGTATTAGATACAATATTTGGTATTCTATTTCAATTTTTTTTCTTTTCATGATAGAGGCAGATTGATTTCAAGACACAAAACAATTTGAAATACCAGATAATTGATGGTTTGAAACACTAAATACTTGACTTAAATGACACACTAATTACACAGTGCCAAAATATATCCATTGAACTGAACTGAAACATCCAACATGTGTTCCTATCCTTGATCCATCCTAATACTTCTCTCCATAGTTCTGGAATCAGGGATTCCTTTATAATCTCCTAGAACAGTATTCACCAGTTGTAGACAGATCGTTTATACATAGTTCCTTCCATAAAAGTACTATGTTAGGACTAAAGCAGTGGCCTGGCATGCGTGAGGACCTGAGTGCAGACCCCACCACCACATATCCAGCTAAATGTCAAAGAAACAAAGACCAAATGAAAAAACAAATAAAATCTATTTTCTTTTTCTCTCTCTGTCTTAAAAAAAAAAGCACTATGCTAGACCCCAATAAGCAATATCCAGTAATAATTATATAGTAAAGAATTACACTTTCCCAACTGGAGCAGTGGCTCAGCAGTTCCTGCACTTGTCTGGCATGCGTGAGGATACGGGTTTGCATCCCAGTGCCACATATATAACTAAATGTCAGAGCAACAAAAACCAGATGAAAAGCTGAATAAAAATAACCTCAAATTGTATGATTCTTAACGCAACAGGGGGATGATTGCCTAGGATACATGCAGGTGTAGGGTGGGGGACAAGGTGGGGGGAGGGCTTAGGAAGAATATCTAGGAGACTGGAGGGTGGGAATATGGGGGAATCATTTCAGAAGGAGATCTCTGACCTCCACGAGCTATCCATTTAACTCAGGGGTTCTTCTGGGGGAAACAGAAACATGGGGAACCCAAGCAGGACATCCATGACATGGATAACTAAGTATATATACATTTGTTCTTGATTGTTTGACAATATTCCCCCCTCAATTCTAACTCCATATTCATCTAATAAAAAAAGCTAAATAATAAAACTGATTCTCTCTTTAAAAAAAAAAAGGATTACTCTTTCCAATTTCTTACTGAAATCAAGACAACTTTTATTTTTATTTATTTTATTTATTCAATTATTTATTTAGGTATCAGGAATTGAACACGGAGGCACTCAACCACTGAGCCCTCATTATTTTTATTTTGAGACAGGGTCTCATTAAGTGTTGAGGCTGGCCTGAAACTTATGATCCTCTTGCCTCAGGGTCCCTAGTCCCTGTGATTACAAGAGTGCAGTTGGCAAAAATTCTCTCTTGAACATTTCTAGCGAGGATCCTGAGCTCTCTTCTCAAAACTGAACATAAACATAAATTCTAATAATTCAAGTTCATACCCCTAAAATGACCATTGTCCCCATTTCCAGTGCCTACTTTAGAAAACACAAAGTTTCCACACACACACACACACAAAAAATTACCATGTTTCAGCAGTCTGTCTCCTGGTCTCTGAGGAAGGATAAAATCCTAACTTCAGTAACTGCCAGCTAGCAGACACAGTAGGCCTAATTATTATATTTCTTTTTTTTTTTTACTCTACTGAGCCCCTTCTTTACCCCCTCCCCACCCTTCAATCTCCCTTTAAGTCATCTAGTTACTTCTGTTGAAATGAACTTGAATTCAGTACAGACTGAACTCCTTTTCCTACCAACTAGTTAACTGCTGCTTAAAAGCTATCCTTACCAATTTAACTTGTACCTAGTTTTATTCCTATCATATGTTCACACAACAAAAAATGCTACATTAGTGAGAATAAACATGCTTTAAATACACATAAAATTACAGGTGAATCTCACAAATACAATGCTGAACAAAAAAGTCAGAATTAATCCATGGTATCAAAGGTCAGAATTCAAGTTAATGGTAGCCCTCTGCGGGCAGAGTGAGTGACTCAAAGAGGGCACAAGAATGACTTCTGAGATGTTCTGTTTATATTTGTTTCTTGATTACTTTATTTTTAATCAAAGAAATGCAAAAAAAAGTACTGCATGACTTAAAATAAAAACAGCAATCTTATGTTTCACTATACCCTACTTGCTCCTAAAACATGCACTTTTGATTTTTTTAGATATCTCTTCTGATATAAACTGCCTTCTAAATATTCCTATAGTAATAGTAATATTGCATTGTCAATTTAAGAAGTTATATCATGATCTTTGTTATAGTTTAGATCTAGAATGTCCCCCAAGGGCTCATGTGATAAAGGCTTGGTTCCCAATGCAGCAATGTTTTGGAAAGTGACTGGATTATTAGGGTTCTGATCTCATCATGGATTACTCCATTGGTGGGTTCATAATTGAATGGACTATTGGGAGGTGATGGATATGGTGGGAAGTGAGGCCTAGTTCGAGGAAGCAGGTCACTGGTGGAAAACCTTGGAAGGGTATGTTTTGTACCCTAGGCCCTCTTTCTCTCTTCTTCCTGGTCACCACGAGGTGCGCAGCTCTGCTCCTCCATGCCTTCTCCACCATGATGCTCTGTGTCACCACAGACCTTGACAAGAACAACTTAGCAGAGGAAAAGCTTATTTGGGGCTCATGGATTCAGAGATCTGAATCCATAGATGACCAAAACTCCATTGCTCTGGGTCCAAGGAGGGGCAACACATCATGCCCAAAGGGCATGACAGAGGAAAGCTGCTGACCTCAAGGCATCCAGGAAGCAATAGGGGAGAGGCCACAGGGCAGATGAACCCTTCCAGCTCAGCCCCCAGTGACCCACCTCCACCAGCCACAGCCCACCTGCCTACAGTTACCATCCCTTCAGTCCATTCAAAGTAAGGAGGACTGATGGGTTACAGCACATTTCACCTCTGACTATTCCTGCACTAACATAGGAGCTTTGGGGAAACACTTCCTATTCAAACCATAATAGACCCATAGCTATGGAGTCAAGTCAACCATGAACTGAAATCTCTGGAACCATAATCCAAAATAAATCTTTCTTCCTTTAAGTTGATTTCCTGAGGTATTTTGTCATGACTATGGAAAACTAGCACAATCTCCAAGAAAGACCAGTAAGAATTAAGTCTCTTCTAACACCCCACATATACATACATATACACTTCTCCCATCCTCCTCATATAGTTGAATCACAAATTGTTGTCAATTTATTACTCAGTGTTTATCTTATCTTTGACTACTAGGTCAAGTTGTCTATTCATGATTATTTTTTAATTGCAAAATTTTGAGGTCTGTGAAGTTTTTCTGGAATTACCTGCTTCGTTTTTATTACTATAAAATAATAGGAGCTGGAGGGGTGGCTCAGCAGTTGGAAGCATTTGCCTGGCATGCACAAGAACCAGGGTTCAAACCCTAGCACCATATACAGCTAAGTGTCAGAGAAACAGAGGCCAGAAGGAAAAATAAAATTGATTCTCTCTTCCTCTCTCTCTCTCCCTATCTTTAAAAAAATAATACAGGAAAAAGCATGCACACAAATACATACATACATATATATACATAATGCATCCTAATGAATTATTTTAAGGCACATCCTTTGAAAACACACCCAAATCAAGAAATAGAACTCCACCCACCACCCCAGAAACTCCCCCATGAACTCTATTCCTATCTCAATCTAACTCCTCCCAAAGTAATTACTACCCTGGTTTTTATAGTAATCACTCTTGGAATAATTCAGTTATCACCCAAATATGTATCCATAGTCATTATAGCTTATCTTGCCTATTTTTAAAAATATTTTGGGTCTTTGAATTCCTTAGGTCTCCCTCTAGTACTTTCATATCTTTTCTTTCTTTCTTTCTTTATTTTTAGGGCTAAGGACCGAACTCAGGGCGTTGCGCATGCTAGGCAAGCACTCTGCCACTGAGCTAAATGCTCAACCCCTCATATCCTTTAAAATAAAGTAAAATGCATCTGTTGAACCAACACACTTGTCCTGCCATCTCCCAGAGTCTGAATTTTGCAGATTGCATACTCACTGCAATTCAGTATGTACCTCTGTTCTCTGCCTTAGATGGCAACTGGGTCCAGAAGCTTGATCATATAATCTCTCCCTTTGACAAAACTAAAGGTAGTGGTGTATTCTTTCATTAGAAATCATATGATGTCATTGGATTGTTAGCAGCTGCTGGGGCTCAATGACTAGATCCAGCAATTCTCAAACTTTTTGACACCAGGATCCTCTGAACTCTTATTAATGATTGAAAAATAAGAAAAGAAAACTTTTGGTTATGAATGTCCTATCTGCCAATACTTACCATATTAGAACTTAAAACAGAGGACATTTAAAAATATTTTTCAGAAGCTAGTATGGTGGTGAACACCTATAATCTCAGCTATTTAAGGAGGCTGAGGCAGGAGGTTCATGAATTCATGGCCAGCCTAGGCAACAGAGTGAAACAGTGTCTTGGGGCGGGGGGGACAACAGAAAGAGTGCACAGCATGGTGGTGCACACCTGCATCCCAGCAACTTTGGAAGCTGAGGCAGGAGATCACATGTTCAAAACCATACTCTTCAACTTAGTGAGCCCCTAAGCAACTTAGCAAGACCCTGTCTCAAAATAAAAAATCAAAAAAGGGCTGGGGATATAGCTCTGTGGTTAAGTGCCCCTGGGTTCAAATCCTGGTACCAAAAAATAAAATTTTTTAAAAAACAGAAAGAAAAAGCGAAAAAATATTTTCCAAGCTGGTTTAACAGGTGATAGCTGAATTCTCATACCTGATTCTTCATTCAATCTTCAGACTTACATTGTTTTGGTTGAAGTCTGTAAATCTGACCTCACAAGTTACACAATTAGGAAAAAGAATCCTGAAATAGCCTTTTCAGATAATTGTGGGGGCTGGTGCAGTGGCTCTGAGATTATGGCACTTGCCTGGCATGCTCGAGTACCCAAGTTCAAACCCCAGCACCACATACACAACTGTCAGAGGAACGAAGGCCACGTGTAAAACTAAATAAAAATTGATTCTCTTTGTCCTCCTCTCTCTCTCTCTCTCTCTCTCTCTCTCTCACTGATGCTCTCTTTAAAAAGAAAAAAATTATAGATTATTGTGGATATTCTTTCCCCCCACCCCCGGCCAGTACTAAGGATTGAAACCAAGGCCTCATGCTTGCCACTCACATACTTTACCACTGAGCCACATTCCCAGTCTAAATATTCCTTTTTAATACTAAAACTTGACAAGCAGGAATTCAAGGTTAGTTGTAATGTGGAATTTGAAACCATATCAGTGAACTCTATTCCTACTGTTATAATAAAATTTGTACTTAAGAGCTAGATGTGATAGCACAAGGAGGATGAGGCAGGAGGGTTTCTTGAGCATAGGATTATACTTTGAAGCACTCTCTTTATTGATTAGTAAAGGAATGGATCATATTCATATTTAACATATGTGTAACTTTAGAGCATCATTCATTAGTAATCTAAAAAATAGTAGTTGCAGGGCCGGAGTGGCAGCTCAGCGGTTACAGTGCTTGCCTGGCATGAGCGAGGACACGGGTTGGAACCCTAGCACCATGTACACAACAAAGTGTTGGAGCAATGAAAGCCACATGAAAAACTATATAAAACTGATTCTCTCGCTCTCTTAAAAAAAAAAAATAGTGGTTCCATGAGTGTGTTAGTCAGCTTTTTTATCACTGTGGCAAAATATCTGAGAAAAACAACTTAAAAGAGAAACAATTTGTTTTGGCTCCATTTCAAAGGCACTATATCATGACAGCATGGAGTGACACAAAGCTGCTTACCTCATGGCAGCCAGGAAGGGGGGCAGAGAGGGCCATGGATAAGATATAGGCCTCCAGGGGCATGCCCCAGAGGACCCAATCCTTTCAACTAGGCCCACCTCCTACAGCTTCCACACCTCCCAGTAGTTCAGCTGAGACTCCATCAATGGACTAATCCATTGATGAGGTTAGTCCTCATGCTCCAATTACTTCCCAAAAGACCTACCTGTGAACACCAGTGCATTGAAGACCAAGCCTTCAACACATGAGCCTTGGGGGACATTCCAAACCTAAACATAGCAATAAGTTATGAACCTCTTCCAAATTTTGACATTATTTCAGTCCCACAACTCACCTTCATTAATATATAACCACTCACCTCATAAAACAATTTTTTTAAGTAGTGAGAAGTTGTCTAGCAGAAGTATTCTAAACATACTACTTTTCACTTAAAGGTTCAAATTTTATCATTGGGAACAAATGCAGTCAGTTGTTTTCCTTGAGGTGACAGGCTGACTTCACTTTTTAGGTAGCTTTTTTTTTTTTTTAAGAGAGAGGGACAGAGAAAGAGAAAGAGAGAGAGAGAGAGGAAGAGAGAAGCCATTTTTATTTAGTTTTTCATGCGGCCTTCACTGCTCCAAGACTTTGTTGTATACGTGGTGCTGGGGTTCAAACTCATGTACTCGCACATCCCGGGCAAGCGCTGTAACCTCCAAGCCACTGCTCCAGCCCTGACTTCACTCATTTTGAGAAAATGTTTGTCATATATCCAAGTCTGAATAATCATAGTATGAATGCCAGTTGTTCTCTCAAATAAAACTGGTGTCTCACAAAAAAAAAAAAGCAGCTCATGTAACTCCCGGTACAAACAATCTCATAAGAGTCTTTCAAGTATTAAGATTTAATAACGTTAGCAATTTTTTTCTGCTTTATCAAGGACAATCTTAAAACAAGTGCTTTTTATTTTCCTGTGAGTACAAGAGAAAATAAAGAATACAACTACTACCGTAGTTGTATTTTGTAGTTTGTTGCCACTGTTTTGATTCACGCTAAGGTGCCAACAGTGTGACTCACCGTTACTTTTGCACCATCAGTGTGAATGTCAACATAAAATGAAAATTGCAGCCAAGGAGTGGTGGTACATGCCTGCAATCCCAACAGCTTGGAAAGCTGAGGCAGGAGGATCACAAGTTCAAAGACAGCCTCAACAATTTAACAAGACCGTTTCAAAGTAAAAAACAAAAAGGGCTGGGAATGTGGCTCAGTAGTAAAAGTGTCCCTGGGTTCAAAAAAAGAAGGAAAAGGAAAATAGCAAATAATATCTTAGTATTATTATAAATAGTCTCTATTTTGCAGACTCTTGAAACAGTCTCAGAGACACCAAGGAGTCCACAGACCACATTTTTAATTCCCTTGTTAGATCTATTAATTCATAGATAAGTGTCAAATGATGACATCTTATCATTTTTCAGTTATTACCTTGAAATCTTTTTATAAAACACTACTATTCATCTACTATTTGATTACCCAGTGCTACAGTTTAGATAGGAAAGACAATAAATGTATGATTATTTCCTCTTATTTGCTAATTTTCAAGATAATTAACAGGTTCTCTCTTATTCTACGAAGGATTTTCTAAACATAGATTCCTGTATTTAAACAGATCTGATAGGTTTTAATCAGTTACAACTATTATTCTTTTTAAAGTTCAAATTATTTCATCTTTAGTCGGAGGCAGCTTCTTCAAGTTGGCACCAGAATCTTTTGATTTAACACAAAGGAGCTTTGATAACTTCCTCCCAATCAGGAATAAGAAAATATTCTAGACTTACCTTGTACATTTCCTATGCCACATGGAATTGATAAATTTTCCAATCAGCCATTTTTTTAATAATTAGGAAAGGATAATGTAAGACCTTAGTCTGGCCACTGGGTTCAATCTCCAGCACAAAAAAAAAAAAAAAAAAAGAGAGAGAGAGAGGGAGAGAGAGACAGAGACCTTTGGATCTGATTAGTTTTTGTTGGTTTGTTTTGTTTTTTAGAAAGAGAGAAAGAAAGAGACGATTTTTATTTATTTTTTTCATCTGGCCTTTCTTTCTCCAACACTTAGTCATATTAGTGGTGCTGGAGTTTGAACTGGGGTCCTTGCACATGCCAGGCAAGTGACTGAAACATTGAGCTACTACTCCAGCCCTAGAACTGATTGTTTCATAGCACAGTCTTTTCCTTTCTTTCTACCTTACTTGGCACCTACTATATCCAAGTCTTGAGCTTTCTGGAGTTCTGGAGGGAGACTTGGCAGAATTACTCCTCTTCCAGAATTTGGTTTGTAGGCTCCTCTGCTGAGTCAATGATCACTTATCCAATAGCTTCTAATCTTCCAAAAAGTTTCTCACATTTCTGTGTTAGTTTCCTCTCCTGTTCATGTTGTTCTCATGGGTCAATACCTTTTTATTTCCTTATTATTATTTTAGTGGAATTTGGAAAACACCAATAGAGAGAAGTTCATGATTTTGATCTGCCATGTAGGGTTTTTTTATTTTAAAAGAGGGTGAGAGAGAGAAAGAGAGAATTAATTTCATTTATTTTTTCATCTGATTTTTGTTTCTCTGACACTTAGTTGTATATGTGGGGCTGTGATTTGAACCCTGGTCTTTGTGCATGGCATGTAAACACTCCAATGGCTGAGCCACCACTCCAGCTCCTTGATCTGCCATATTTAACCAAATATCCCAAATCATCCTTCTTAAATTACTTGTTTATTCTTTTGTCCTCCAGATTACACAATCCTTAAGAACAAGAAACCTGTTTTATTTTTTCATTTTTTGCCATCCCTAGCAAATATCACATAGTAAATGTATTGAATACATTCTTAAAATGATAAAAGCACTTTCCATACTCCCTACCTTTTCCCTCAGGACTGTTAATATCTCTCCCTACTGCCATCTCCCAATTTGAGAAGAAAAAAATTCATCTCTTTTGTGAGAAACTGCTTTTCTATACAGATTATAATCAGACATTCAACAAGCAATGTAACATACCTAAAAATGGAGCAGATTTTAAAAGTTTTACTATTCGCCTATATTATAAGCCACCTCTTCCATGAAACACTAGGATGATTTCCAAACTTCTGCTTTATAACATATGAATAACTTTTATATTCACATGTTTTGATTGAATTGTGTGGTGTCAGCCCACTGATAATAAAATATTTAATGCTGTTTTCACAGAAAAATAACTCTCCCCAGGAACTCTTTCAGCAAGTACATCCATTTAATATTGTTCAATTAACATCCATTAAGGGTCTTCAGGTACCTTCAGGGTGGGAGGGGTACAGCAGTGAATAAATAAGACATGGTGTCCACCCTGGAGCTTATAACAAGAGGAGTGAGAATATAGGCATATAAGCATAATTTCAGTACAATATAGTAAGTGCTAAGATAGAGGTAAGTACAAGGCACTGTGTGAAAGCCAGGAGGATCAAGAGGTTTCCTGCAGAAGATCTGAACCTTTAAGATCTGGTGGCCCACCTCTGTAATTCCAGGCACCTCACTAAGATCACAAATTCCAAGCCCATAAGGGCTATTTAGGGAGACCCTGTCTCAAATAAAATAAAATAAAAAGGGCTGGAAATGTAGCTCTGTGGTAGAGCACTCTTGAATTCAATCCCCAATACCAAAGATTAAAGGACTCCTTTTTCCAGGCAAGGGAGGTAGTGCATATCTGTAATCCCTAGGGAAGTTGAAGCAGGAGGATCCCAAGCTCCAGGTTAGTCTCAGAAAGTTTGCAAGACCCTGCCTCAAAATAAAAAAGACTCAGTGGTTCAATCCCCAGTATGGGGGGAGGGGGGGTTAAAGACAAACGGTACAAAGAGTGACAACAAAAACAAAAAGCAATTTGAGCTCGGAGGTGGCTGGAGAAGCCTCAGGCCTCCTGAGTACCAGGCAGGCATTTGAGACACTGAAAGACCAGAGGACCCAGGAGACCTGCCAGCTGTGCCAAGACGCTGAGTATCGCTAGTGTTTCTGCTCCCATCCGCATCGGAGATGGGATCCTACTACGAGTGTCCCCGGAGGGCACAACTGCTTCCTAAGGGTGCGAGATGGCCCTGGCCCTGTCCACATGCTTTGGGACTCCACTTAGAATCAAAGGAACTGCGAGCCCTGGGTCATCTTGGGGGCTCCTTCACAGACAACCGAGAACGCGGAAGGAAGGAGAAAGGGGACACAAACGGCCTCAGGACCAGCCCGAGGCCTGACGACACGAGAGCCACCGACATCACACCCCACAGGAGCGGCCTCTCAGATGTCCCATGCTCCAAGAAGCCGGGAAGGGGCGTCCTCTGGCAAGAAGGCAGGAGAACAGCGCAAGCCTTGACCGGGCCCCGTTTCCCGTCACCTCGGGGCTCCGGGCCTCCGGGGGACAGAGTCCGTCCCCGTGTTTACCTTGGTCATGCCAACCCCCACCACAAACACCCGGCGATGGGGCGGAGACTTCCACGCGTGAGAAAGCATGGCTCGGCCTGCACCTAGCGGAGGCAAGCGCTGCGGAAGCGGGCTCGGAGCGACTGAAGCCGCCGGAGCAGCGAGCGCCCTCAAGGCCGGCGCTGGGCGGGGGGCGGCGCCAGGGAGGCGGGCTCGGCGTGTGCGCATGCGCGGCGGCGCGAGCCCGGCTGGCGTTAGGCCTCCGCCCCCACCAGGGAATAAAGTCTGTAGCGTGACGCAGCCGGCCGTGTGCCCGGGCCCGTTCAGTCTTCACGTGAGGACTGGGGACCTGAAGTAGGGCTGGAGACCCAAGGGGACTCCACAAGCTAGTTTTCCATGTGACCTTCTTTCTGGACACTTTGTTGGGTAGGAGATGCTGGGGTTTGAACTCGCGGACTCGCGCGTGTGAGGCAAGCGCCGTAACCGCTGAGCCAGCGCTCCAGCCCCTTCAAACTTATTTTAATGAGGCTCTTTTAATGTTCTCTACCCTATTACTGATGGTGGGAGAATCCATGCATGAGCTAAAGCTTAAAGAGTGTGCACCCGTAAAGAGGAGGGGCTCTTGGGTTTGTTTGTTTTTTTAAGAGCGAAGGACAGTGTGAGAGAGAGACAGAATCAATTTTTATTGAGTTTTTCACATGGCTTTAGTTGCTCTGACACATAGTTGTGTATGTGGATGTTGGGGTTTGAACCTGCGTACTTGCCCATGCGGGGCTAGTGCGGTAACCGCAGAGCCACCGCTCCAGCCCCCACACAGTGTCTTTTAAAAAAATTTAAAAAGGTTTCAGCTTGGGGCTGGAGCGGTGGATTCAAACCCCAACACCCACGTACACAACTAAGTGTGAGAGCAACGAAAGCCGTGTGAAAAACTCAAGAAAAATTGACTGTCTCTCTCTCTCTCTCTCTCTCTCTCTCTCACACACACACACACACACACACAAACACACACTGTCCTCATCTCTTTAAGAAAAAAAAGAAAAGAAAAGTTTCAGCTTCAGGCACGAGCTAGACGTGCCTTCTTTCCTAACCTGAAATTCTCATATGTTGTTTTGCTAGGATTAAATGAAGTGATGAGATAGGATAGTAGAAATAAGGATAGATACAAGGGAGGTTTGTGAGACAAAACAAGAGTGGCCATGATTTAAAGTCCACTTTCACATGGATTAAGTAAAAGTCCAGAATTAAAGGTCGTTTTCACACACCTTGATCACAACACTATTAAATTAATTATTAAACCTTCACCCCAAGGAAATAACCAAGATCAGAGCCGAAATCAATGAAATTGAAAACAAAAAAACAATAAGAAGAATTGATGAAACAAAAAGCTGGTACTTCGAAAAAATAAACAAGATAGACAGGCCCCTAGCGAATCTAACCAAAAAAAGGAGAGAAATGAGGCAAATCAATAAAATCTCCAATGAAAAAGGAACGATCACCACCAACCCCATAGAAATC
>PVKS010047907.1:0-12630 GCA_004027875.1 Aplodontia rufa | reverse complement strand
TTTCAAATTTATGCAAGTGACACAATTGCCATATTGTGACTCTGTAATGTAGAATTTAACCTGGTACTATGAGGAAGTCCCTCTCCCTAGCAATGATTTCCTCTGAAGGCTGTGGGGCAAAAATGTAATTTGGGGCAAAAGTGGATGGAACTTGATGGTGCCAGTAAGGGCTCAACCATTAATTTCTGAACCTCTCTAAATAAGTGTTGAACTTCAAAGTCTTCATTTCACTAAAAATTTAATTTAACTCATTAAAATAAACAGAAAATCCACAATGTTAATCTCATAGCAAAATTCAGAGTAGTGCCTCAAAAGCTTTTAGGGATATTTTTTCATAATCACCTAAAATGAAGTACAAGAAGATCCTATTCATAATTGATCTGGACTGTAACCAAGACAATATTTGATTTATCCCAGAATCATATATGTAGAGTGAAGAATTTATGTAGCTGACTCCTTATGATAATATTACCTTTTATGATAATATAACCCTATATTAATAATACATTTACACTACTTTATAAACATACAGTATGCTTAAATATAACATACTGGGAAAAGTGCCATTATCCCATTTTATACATGAGAAGCTAACTGATTTATACATGGAAAAAACATAAGGAAAGAACCAGGACAGAAATAAGGATTTTGGACTCTTAAGCCTAATGCTCTTTTCATCATAATTTTCTGCCTTTCTTATGATAAACTACTTGAATGATTTAAAATGTACATTTTGTTATTCAAGTGAAGTATATTTGACCAAAATCTTATATCCCATCCTACATTATTGTTCTAACAGTGATCATTGGATGATAAGGATATTTTCTTGGCTGATTTTGTCTGATACCACTGAAATTCTACATACTGAAACTCCAAATGCCCAAAGTAAAGCATTAAATATTTGTAATTAACTATATACAAGCATAGAAAGATAGAAAATTTACTGGAAAAAGAATTGCTGGATGGTTGAACATAGCTGTTTCCTACAGGAATGCTTTCATTGGCTGAGTCCTGGTAAATCCAAGTCTAGCACTTCACAAAGTCCTTGGCAGATAGTAGCTACTCAATAAATACTTGTTGAATGTATCTTCTCTAGTTTACTAAAATGTTTATGTGATGAGTAAATAAAATTCTCTAGAAACTACTTTAAAATGGATTTTAAAATGACATTTTTGCTTTTACAATTTTATTGGCAAGTTCTAGGTTTCTTTTTCTAAGACACCATTTCCCCTTTCTTGATAGCCTCTACTGTCATCAAAATACGTTTTGGTTTTAAAATTGGGTAGGAGAGGAACCTCATAGGATGTTTACTTCCAAACCAAGGGAAGGACAATATTCTCACTAAGCAGATGTTGTTCCACTTATTAGGGAATGTCATTTTTGTTTAAGTATCAAGTTTGTTTTATTTAAGCCTTTTACGTTTAAATACATTAAATGAAATTAATTGGAGTTATTTAATTCAGGCTTTCCAAGAAGGGCAGAATAACTGCTAGCTCAGGATCACAAAGACCTGGTAGCTAGATCAAGATCCAAGGTTTTCCAAGTACTATCTCAACACTTTCAATCATTTTGAGGATTCATCATTTCTTCCTTTAAAATCTAAATTCAACACCTAAGCAACTTAGCCAGACTCTATCTGAAACTAAAAATGGCTAGGGATGTGGCTCACTGGTAAAGCACCCTGGGGTTCAATTCCTGGTACCACAAGAAAAAAAGACATCTAAGCTCAGCAAATTCAAGCCTATTTTTGAGCTTAAATGTTTTTACATTTTAAATGATTGTAAATAAAACAAAAACAAAGAAGGCAATGCACCAGAGACTGTAGGTGGCTCACAAAACCTAAAATATTTGCTATCTGGTTCTTCACATACAAATTTCCCATGCTATATTACAAAATTCCATTATGGAGCCATTTCAGAATGTTAGTACAGATAAAATAATCTGGAGGGCAGTACTTCTCAGCCCAGGGGAGGTGGGTGGAAATTTTTAAATGCCTGGAGACAATTTTTGGTTGCCACAATGGTGGTGATATGCAAGCTGTATTACCAGTATCTAGTGAGTAGAGGTCACAGATGCTGCTAAACATGATGTAGTGTATAGCAGAGCCCCCAAAACAAAGAATTAACTGGCCCAAATGTCAGTAGTGCCAAAGTGGAGAAATCCTTCTTATGTGTTTGTTTCTATTTGGATTTTTTCAGTTGCACTGATTATGTTAAAAAATTAATTGCCAAAGAGAAATAACCATCTAAAATTCTTGTAGAACTTTGGGGGCAAATATTACAACTTCTGAGGTGATACTGTACTGGAGAGTTGGGTAGAAACCAGATTTTCCATTGTAATCTTCCCCATGATGCAGTAATCTTGCACCCTCCTACAACTCAGTTCCTTTTGGTCTAAATTTTGCTTGCTTTGGAAGAACCCAAGAAACTGAAAGCAATCTAAAGGCTCAAATGGCAAAGCTGCTGAATTGACACTGGCCTTCAAGACTTGTCAGTTAGCAAAGTGCTCATTATTTGCACTCCCAAAGGGTCAATCTGTAGCAGTTGCCCACTTAAGCCAGGATTCTTCTGAGAGTTTATAAAATCCTACTGTGAGTGGTGACCTGTTGAGGAGACAGGAGGCAACACTGTGTTGCCTAATCCAACTGCTCTGCTCTGCTTTTTTGAGCATAAAAGGCACAAAGAAGATCATGCATCCAAAGAACACATTATCAAAGAACCTTGGGTTTGGAAGTAACCTGTAAGGTCATCTCTGCAGACACTGATGAATCTACTTTTATGACAGGTGCTATGATGCCTTGGGCAGTCCAGTCCCTTCTGTGAGTTATTCAAGTGGCAGATACTCTTTTTAAAAAGATTGAGCCCAGGCCTGAAAGGGCAGCACTCGTGCAATTGCCCAGCCAGTCAATTGCTTTTTACACTTTATTTTTGCACTTAGGGGAAAATTAAGATGAGATTAAGGTCACTTTTCAGTCTCCTTTCATTTCATGGGAAGTACTTCCAAATAATATAAGTACAATCTCATTCTAGTGTTGTCTGACATTTAAGTACATTTCATTGTGTGAATAAGTATCTCAAATGCCCACCCCACTTATCTCATTTAAATTTGAGGAGCAATCTTTTTCTTTCCCCATGCAGTATTTGGGATATATATTGGTTATTCTGCTCATTTAAACTGAAATTTCAGTATAAAGCCATAAGAGGAAGCCCAATTTTTTAAATGACTCACGGTGTCTCCATAGATGTCACACTAGAGTTAGGTAAGGATAATTTTTTTTAATGAGAGAGGGACAGTGAGAGAGAGGAAGGGAAGAGAACCAATTTTACTTAGTTTTCATGTGTCTTTCATTGCTCGGACACTTTGTTGTGTACGTGGTACTGGGGTTTGAACCCACATACTCACACATGCCAGGCAAGTGCTGTATCTGCTGAGCCACCACTCCATCCCCAGGATGATTATTTTTTAAATGGACACAAACTCTAAACCTCTTCAGGATTCACCGGACCTATAAATCTCACAGAACAGTTGAGCATTAACTGGCAACTCCTTATGATAAGCAAGAGAAGAAGCAAACTAACATGATTTATTTGTTTTCTACCTGAGAGATTGGAGCACCCCTTGGCACAGGAGCTAGGGAACTGTGAGATTCTAGTGAATTGATCAACTTTGAACTGTGGGACTTGCCATCTGGTACCTGACTTTGGGGCTCAGTATGAGCCCCAAGTGATACTTGAGATAGGCTTAAAGCAGACCTTTGAAGTCACCTGCTTGGTAGCGCTGCACAGCAAGCAGGCCTGTCTGCAGCACTGCCTGTGTCTCCACCACATACCCGGAAGGCCACAGAACTACTGAGGAATCCTGCCAGACTGATTTAATGACCAGCAGGGGAGGTGAGTAATCTCTAACCTTTAAAAGACAAGGAAAAAAGGAAATCAACACCAGTTGTTATTTCATATGGGAAGCCCTGAATAATATGTCATAATATGTCGTGCCTTCAACTTCAGAATTTACTTTTTTGAACAAAAGGAGGCAACAAGGGAATAGAGAAGCTATTTTTATCTTCTTGCTCTCTAAGAAATTCTTTTGAGAATATTGTTTCTGGTATTTTAAAATATCCCCATTGTTAGGTCTTCCACTTTAGGTTTAATTCATGGACACCAAGTATAGTCAAAATGAGGATTTATTTGAGTGTAAAGCAGTTATCTTGGGAGATAATATCAGAAAATGTTGATAAAGAAGTGGGGAACTGAAATAGGGAGTAGCAATTAACCAATCAGGGGAGAATTATCAAGCAAGTATCCACCGTAGGAAACAGGCTCATTCTCACGGGGGAACTTTGGGAAACACTGCAGAACATGTGCCCAAGAAATCCCAACTTATGGGTAAAGAAGCTGGTTATTTATTCCCCAACTCCAGCCAATGTGACTGCCTATGTCAGTAATAAGTCACTAGTATTTTCATATGCTGAATTAATCCTTGTGACTCAATTTTTTTCAAGCCTCAGGCAGAGGACAAGTGCTTGAAGTAAATAACCTTAGCATGTATAGGTGAGTGAGAACTGAGAGGTATGGGTGGGACCCTAAGAACATCTGTCTCAAGGGTTTCACACTTGGCCAGAGGTATACCTTTAAGAATTTAGGACCCAGTTCCAAGAGGATATCCATGCTTCACTCAACTAGGCGGTCCATGATCCCATCTCCATGAAGCATATAATTAGTTCCAGCATAGTTATTTAGTTATTTTTGAGTTTTACAAAAACAATTGGATACTAGTAAAGATGATTTAACCATGTCGTAGATGGTGATTTTAGATGCCAAACCTCCACCTTTGGGAGGCACAGCCACTCTTTATGAATACGGAAATCTGCATGTCCTCATCTCATAGCCACCATCTTCACATATAAACTGTTGTTGTTCTCCCTAGAAATGCCCCCCACCCATTTAAGGTCCACCTCACATGCTTTCTACTTACGATGTTTTTCACATTCATGTCTTCTCTTTCCTAAATCTGCTTGGCATGCACTTGTATCCACATTATTTAATGCTTAACTGTAAACCATTATATAATTTGCTGTATTGTCATATTATCATTTGTTTTGAGCAAAATCATAAATTCTGCGAGGATAGGAACAATGTCTGATATTTCCACATCTCTCCTAGAGCCTAACATAATGTGGAGTGTGCAGCAAGTGCTTAATAAATTGTTCCTGGTTGATGGCTTAGAAGATGGGGGATGTGTTCTTCTTCCTTACTGATTTTTTTTGGGGGGGGAATCAAATAAATTTTTGCCTAGTAGCATGATCACATGATTTCTTCAGATATATCTTGATTTTTCATTCTAGACAAATCTTGGTCTCAAACTTGATGATAAACATCCATTCTGCTTCCCGGCTGGCATTTACTTTATATGAGGAAAAACAGAAAACCAAACACTTGATGACCTCCCCTCCTCCAGTCCAAGTACATTTTGGGAAGGCATAAAGTTGACCTCAGTCCCCACTGAGCAGTTCATTCCCATGTGAGAAGGTGGACCACTCAGCAGTTCCTAGCAAGTATTCTGAAAGTCTGCTCTCCACAGTACTCCTGCATTTATTTGCTTGAAGCAAAATTTCAAAACATCCCAAATATAAACATGAAACACTCTTTAAAAATCAGAGACAGGTGGTTTTCCCAGCCATAGCAATCAATGTTAAAGAGATCAGCATTCTGGAGCTGGAGTGGTAGCTCAGCAGTTACAGTGCTTACCTGGCATGCACAAGGATGCAGGTTCAAACCCCAGCACCACAAACACAACAATGTATCAGAGCAATGAAAATCACGTGAAAAACTAAATAAAATTGATTCCCCCTTTCTCCCTCTCACTGTTACTCTCTCTTAAAAAAAAAAAAGAAATTAGGGGCTGGAGCGGTGGCTCAGCGGTTTCCGTGCTTGCCTGGCAAGCATGAGGACCCGGGTTCAAACCCCAGCACCATGTACACAACAAAGTGTTAGAGCAACGAAGGCCATGTGAAAAACTAAATAAAGTTGTTTCTCTCTTTCTGTCTCTCCCACTGTCCCTCTCTCTTAAAAAAAAAAAGAAATCAGCATTCTGATGTTACTTAGCCCTACTCTTAAGAGTGAGCCCAGATGGAGATGGGAAAAAATATGCTGAGTGAAATATCCCAAACTCAGAGACTTAAGGGCTGATTGTTTTCTCTTATATGTGGAAGCTAGAGTAAAATCTAAGACAGATTGAAAGTTAGCTAAGCTCAAAAATAAACTCAACATAGGTGAATTTTTCACATAAACAGGGGGAACCATGACTATGATGCTGGAGGGAGAAGGGCAGGGAGGGAAGGGAAGGATGGGGCGTTATCAGTGCAGCTGGAGGGAGGGATTAGCAGGGTTATCAATGCAGCTGGGAACCCCGGACTCTCATGAGAAGCCCAACTCTACACAGGTGGGCATAGAGGATCAGAAAATTTAAAAATTAATATATATGTACATGCTTATTTCTTTCTATAACATGGGGGTAAAGCAGAGGAGATATGGGAGCAGAGAGTGGTTGAAGATGGGTAGACCCTGGACTAGGATCGGCATTAACTTACTTTGTCAATATCCATCTATTCATGAATATGTAACAACAATTCCCTCCAATATGTAAGACTATGTCGAATGAATAAAAAAATAAAAAAGAGTGAGCCCAGGCTAACAGAAAGTATTGTTCTAAGAGAGGAACTTAAAAGAATTATACTGGTACAAAGTCAGCATATCTCTGTGAGTTTAATGAAAACACTAGAACTATTTAATTTTTCAGCTTTGAAGGTGAATATTCCTTTGCCTATTTGTCTATGAAGCTCTCCCACTGTCACTAATACCATAACTTTCTCCATTCCAATGGTCTAAAGAAAAAACACATCTCTTCTGTAGAGCTATCAACATAAATGCTCAAAATATTTTTGTGACATTTAATACCTGAATTTTGTGAGATTTGAGATGTTGGCCTTTGTTTTTGTTCTTTTTCTGGCATAACATCTAGGCAATTGGTCACACTGAGTAAAGTTTATTTGATTGTACTCAGACTTTTTAACATGCACACAGATCACCTGGGCCTCTTGTTAAAATACTGATTCTGATTCAGTGGATGTGGCATGGGACCTGCCAGTCTGCATTTGTGACGAACTCTCAAGAGATGCTGATGATTCTGGTCAGCAGACCACACTTTGAGTAGCAAGGTTTATATTTAGGGGTTGTAAACAGAACATTGGATTTTGAATCAAGAAAGCAAAGCTCAGGTCCCAATTTGCCCAGGTATGTGACTTTGGGTAATTCACCTCACCTTCCTGAGAAGCAGGTTCCTCTTTTGACCTGGGTATAATGGCATCTCCTTCACCCACTTAAGGTAAGGATACTATGAGATAGATAAGGTATGTGAAGGCACTATGTTACCATAGAATTGTGTAGATTGTGTTATCATTATTACTATTTGCTTTGAAAATAACATTATTTCTTCATATACCAGTTCTATCAGAGTGGTTTTCGCCTGTTGAGTAAATACACATGTAAGCATTTTTTTCTTTGATCAAACACTCAATAATGGGTGCTCAATCTACATTCTCAGTACTCAGATTGGCAATTTGTTGGCCTTTTAATGACTCCATCTGAGTAATTTGAGATGATTGGATTCATCCTGCTGCTGGGCACACAGCTCCTCCACTCCCAGAAAGTTCTTAGGCAGGCCTAGTTATCACTGGAGCTGGGCAGTTTGCATTCCATCTCATCAAGGTAGTTTTTCAGTGCTCAGAACTCTTTTGCTGGAGAGAACCTTGCATACAAAGGAAGCCTTCAGTTCCTGCCCGGGGAAGTGCCTTTAGAATCAAATGCTCTGGGAGGATGTGGGCTCTGGTTTTAAGGTTCTCTTCACCACTATTCATAGCAAAACTTGCCAAAAAAGGGATTCTCCAGCAATTTAGGAATTTAGGTGGGAGAGTTGATAATTCTCTCACTTAATTTACATGACTACAGTGTTTCCCTGGGAAATCTGGCTCACATAAGTAATCTACAATTGCTTCAAAGGGAAGAGTGCTGTCAGAATTGCCAGAGATCAGGAGAACTAGGCAAAGTGATAATTGTAAAGTCCTTTGAAACTAAAATGTAAAATTTTGTTGACTGAGGATATTGATCATTTAGGTCTGTGCTCTAAACCACCCACCACTTTTCAAAGTTTCTTTTTATAGGGTTCTAAGCAAAATCAATAATTTGGCTCAAAATCAAATCCACCAAAGATTTCTGTGCATACCTAGTTCTCTAAGCCTAATCTCTTCAAACAAAACTAGCCTTAGTGTGAACGTTAACACTGCTTCTCAAGTTTGAGGGAGCTTCTGAATTCCCAGGAAATTTATATGAACATGCAGATTCTGATTCAGTAGGTCAGAGGCAGCAAGCCTGAAATTCTGCACTTATAACAAACTCCCAGGGATGCTGATGCTGCCTGTCTGCAAACCACACTGAGTGTGGCTTAGTGGACCCAAAGAATTTTTCTGAACATTTTTGTATCCTGACTAAATAAATACTCAGTGCTATTTATTTTTTAGGGCCAAGGACTGAACTCAGGGCCTTGCATGCTCTAGGCAAGCATTCTACCACTGAGCTAAATTCCCAGCCCCACTCAGTGTTATTTAATTGCCTCCATAAACTAAAGAAGTGATTCTCCAACTCCAATGGACAGCCCCTGAAAGCCCTGTCTAAACAATGCTGTGGGTTCCACCTCCAGTCTCTGAGTCAGTAGGTCTGGGATGGATCCTGACAATTTGCATTTCTACCAGTTTCCCAAGGTAATGCTTTTCCTACTGGTACAGGAACCACACTTTGAGAGTGCTGTGCTATAAAGCATCCTAGTAATTAGCTGCCAGGACTAATTCCAAAAATGCAGTCTTTCCCTGTAAAAGCTGGCCAACAGACACAAGCAGGGTGCAAAAGTTATTTGTTCAGCAGTTAATTGTGAAGGGTGCTGTAATAGCTATTGTACAAAGGGTATTACATAAATCTTAATATTTGAAGGCAGGCATGTTGCACATAGGGATCTACTCCATTACCTATCTCCAGCAGTTCAGGAGAAAGGGGATAAGTAGAGGAAAGGACACCCTGAGATGAAAGAAAAGAAACCACCACCACCCCACACACACTCACATGCACATGGTAGATGTTTCTACCATCCCCACATATGAGATTGCCACAACTTCCTTTCTTCCAAAGATTTCTCACAGGAAGTCACCTGCCATTTGCTTTTGCAGAAACTTCCTTTAAAGCAAACCAGAAGGCACAGCAGGCACAAATCAGCTACATGCTGTGTTTCTTAGACAGGGCCCCAGCTCTATAGTGTGCTAGTGAAAAAAATTACTCATAGCACTTGTTAAAGAATGATAAGGCAGAAATGCCTATTCTCCCTATATAGGGAGAAATGAGGAATTTTGTGAGATACCCAGAGTAATCAGATATGGAGAGTGGGGAATTCTGGCTAAATGGACTTAACAGCATTCTTGATAAAACTGGGTGATCAATGACAGACCAGGAATTCTAAAAGCCAAGGCCTAGGTAGAAAGAGAGTTCAGGGACCTGACTGGAGTTTGGTCAGAGACAGAGCCTTTGTCAGTTGTCAGAGGTGATGTATCCACAGGGAGGGCCCTAGTAGCTAAGGTTCATTTTAAACTACTGTTTCATGTCAGTGCTATTAGAACTGATGATGAAGTAGTTCAGAAAGTACTTGTTTTGGCCTAGTGGAGTAAGCATTGCTTCAAAACCACAAAGTTCTCTGTTTTAAGACTGTGAACTATTAAAGTGTCCTTGATCAAGTCACTTAACCTCTCTGGGAGTCTCAATTTCCTTGGCTATAAAATGAGATGGGCAATATTATCATTATGAAATCCACCAAGTCTTCTCCATAACAGAGACCTGCTCTCCAGGGCAGTGGACCCACCAGAGAACAATACTGAAACTTTACCTTTGGTTCCTCCCTATGGCAGCCCCCTTTAACCCTCTTGTCCTACCTAAGGGGGTGTCAACAGGGGTTAGGGAATATAGAAAGTAGATTTAGAGCACTGCAGCCAAGGAAGGGAGTAGAGGACAAGGAGAAAATCTATAGCACTGGAGAAATACTTGTGAAGGTCACAAAGATTGAGATTTCTTTGGAAAATTATACACCATTTCCCTTCTCACATTTTAGCACCCACATCAATAGAGCTAAAAGAGCAACATGATACAGATTCTCTAAGGAGGAACATATAAAGAAACCCAAAGTTAACATGAAAGACAAAAATAAGGATAATACAGGAGTTTGAAGCTTCTGGTACTTATATCTACAATAAATATTAACTGCATCCTAATTCCTAAATTATCATAAGTCCACAATATAAAGCCCTACTTATCTCTGTTCCTGTTAACTGATACATGTCCAACTTCAGAAAAAATACTTTTTTTAATTATTTTTTATTTTTTATTCAGAAAATTATTTGTTAAACAAACAAGCTTCTAATGAAATAATATAATATATATATAAATTCTGAAAATTAGATTTATCCCCTTTGTGCAGTACTGGCAACTGAACCTAGAGCTGCTCTACTGGTGAACTATATCCTCATCCCGTTTTATTTTTTATTTTGAGAAAGGGTCTGTCTCACTAAGTTGCCGAGCCTGGCCTTGAACTTGGAATCTTCCTGCCTCAGCCACCTGAGTAGCAGAGATCACAGAAGGGTGGGGAGAACAACTTACATATATAGAGGAACAAGGATAAGAATGGCATTAGCTTTGTCAGAAAAAAATACAAGCAAGAAGAAAATGGAATGAAATATTTGAAGAACTGAAAGGAGAAAACTATATCTAGTGAACTTGTGCTTCAAAGTAAAGGAGATATAGAACTTTCTCAGACAAAAACTGAGAGAATTCATCACCAGCAGACCTGCCCTGCAAAAATGCTTTAAAAAGTTGTTCAGGCAGAGGAAAATGATATGGTCAAAAACTTAATCTACATAAAGAAGAGTTCTAGAGAAGTAAGAAGTGAAAGTTAACTAAAAGCATTTTCTTAATGAATCTAAATGGTTATTGTTCTTTTAAAGCAAGAATAGTAACAATATATGGAATGATTATAATGTGGATAAGTGAAATGAATGGCAGTCATGTCACAAGGGATGTGAGGGAGGAATTGAGACCTCTATTATAACTGTACTACATGTGAAACCATATAGTATCATTTGAAATTGAATTTAGATTAGGTATCAATGTGTGTTGTTAGTGCAAGGGAAACTATTAAAATTTTTTTAAAGTATAACTGATAAATAAGTGAACAGATAAAAATGCTCAATTAAAATCAGAGAAGGCAAAAACAGTGGGGAACAAATGTAACAGAACAATTATAGTCACAGCAGATATTAATCCAATCATATCAATGACAGTATAGATAGACAGTATAGATACACCAAGTAAAAGACAATGACTATCAGAATGAATTATGAACAAACAAGACCCAACCCTATTTTATCTTCAGGAAACCCACTTTACAAAGACACACATAGGTTAAAAGTAAAAGGAAGGAAAAGGACATATCGTGTAATACTAATCAAAAGAAAGCTCAAGTACCTAAATTAATTTCAGACAAATCTAACTTCAGAACTAGGGAAGTCAGGAATAAAGAAAAGCATTACATAATGATAAAGGAATCAGTTCTCCAAGAAGATACAACAATCCTAAACATGTATGCACCTAACAACAGAACATCAAAATACATGAGGCAAAAACTGATAGAACTAAAATGAGAAATAGATAAATTCACCATTATGATTCAGCTTCCCTGTCAGTAACTCATAGAATAAGCAGGCAGAAAATAAGAAATCATATAGATGACCTGGACAAGTGAAGGGCAGGATTTCTACTACTCACATAAGTTTCATAATCAAACTTTTATAAGTTTAGCACTTATAGAAGTGTAGATGTTAAATTGGAGAAGCAAGACATTGGAGATGAGGAGACCCCCCTCCTCCATCCAGAGAGCTGTTGTAAGTCTAAACAAAAGGCTTGAAATATGGAAGCTATAGAAAGTGAATGATTAGACCACCATTTTCCAAAATGTGTTCTTGGAAAATTCCCTTTGGTGCTACAATAAAACTGGGCTCTGGAGTAACTTTTCCAAACAATTACATATTAGCATACTAAAGGCTAGTTCTTATATAAAGAAGTCCATTTAACTCTTTCCAATTTAGCACTTCTCAAATTTATTTGATATGGACTTTTTTACTTTTTTGGTGACCCCTATTGACATTACTGAGAACATAGGAACTTCAGAACATACACTAAAAATACTAGTCCAAAAGTAGTAAGATGTTATCAGTACTAAGGATCACCAGATCTGGGAGCAAACTAAGGGAAAAGGGTGATTTTGGCTTAGAAGTTTCCCACCTGGGTGAATAGAGAGAGGGTGATGCTGTTAACCATAACAGGAAACAGGTGCAAGAACAAATTTGGAGGAAAAGATTCAGCTCTTGGATATATACCAGTTGAAATACTGCCATAGCTTGTATTTGCAAATCTTCAGTAGGCAGATGGAAATTCAGATCTGAAGTTTTCAAGAGAGGTGAGGTGTTGATGTGAACTGGAGATTGGT
>PVKS010047906.1:0-12632 GCA_004027875.1 Aplodontia rufa | reverse complement strand
ATACAGGTGGGAAATTGGGGGGGGCACTCCTGGGGGTAAATCTAGTATCCAGAAACTATTCACATTTTATATTATTTTGTTAAAAATTTGTATGGTTGTTCAAAAATAAAAATTAAAAAAAAAGAACATATGCCTATCATAAAAAAGAAAGAAAACATTAGCACTGAGTTAGAAAAATAAAAACCTGATTAAGAGAGAGTATAAAGCAAAGTTGGGGCTTTTCCTCTGAAACTGCCACCATTAATACTCCTCTCAAAGGTCAATAGTGTCAGCTTGATATTTACTTTATCCATTTATGAATGAGGCACTTGTGTTTGATCACCTTGAAACACTTGCAGGTTGTCTAAGAGGAAGTCATGTGGCACTTTGACTTTTGGTCACCTGGCAATTTGTTTACATCAAATGCCTTTAAACTTCTGCAATTGATGGCAGAGAATGTCCCTTTTCATATGCTGCCTGAGCTGTGGAGTGGAAGCTTTAAACAAAATTTAGAGCAAGTTAGCAGTGACCCCGGTGAGCCCCATCAAAAGTCATGTTCACAGCCAAAGAATGATCTCTCCGTGGCCTCAAGCATGTCATTTACAGTTGAACATGCCATTATGTCCCATAATTCTCTCAGACAGTTAGGCTCAACTTATCTCTCAAGGAGAGGCAGAGTTGGAGGAATGTTTAATAGTAGGGAAGGTAGGGTGGAAGGATGATGGAAGCTCTGGATTATGTCAGGCTGACTGCAACACTCATCAGCTGTGTGACCTTGTTTGCATTTATCACTGTCTCTGACATTCACTTTGCTCATCTCTACTATGAAGGAATGAAAAGCCATTTCGGGTGGGTTTTCTTAAAGAACTGGGATAAACTTGGAGTGTGTTAATAACTGTTTAACAACAGGGTGAGGAAAGCCCCAATTTGTAGTGTTTGCCAATTTTCATGCTGTAAATATACCCAACATGGCTGATTTCAAGACAGCAGTATGCCATCACTGAATGTGAACTTGGGAAGAGATGTTCAACATCGGGAACAAACTGTCATATAATAACAACTTGTCTAGAGTATATAGCAGGTTCTCAGAAAACATTATATCACCTGCCTTTCCCCTCATAAGAATATCCATGTTGACACAGGGTTTTATCATTTTAATATCATTTTTACAAGTGCTAGCTCATTAAATTCTTAGGACAACACTGTGAGATGGACAGGGTGGGTGTTTATTTCTATGACTTCCAGGTGACAGTCCTCCAGCTAGAGATTGTTCTGGAATATCCAGGGATGCCAATATAATGAAAGGGTCCTTAAAATTGGAAGAAGGAGACACAAGAGGAGGGAAACATGATGACAAAGAAATGGGGGGGGGGAGAGAAAGAGAGAGAGAAATGCTACATTGATAGCTTTGAAGATGGAGGAAGGGGTCAGAGCCAAGGAATGTGGAATGGCTCTGGAAAGTCAAATAGGCAGGAAAGAAAATTCTCCCTTAGGACCTCCAGAAATGGAAGAGGTCCCCTACCACTTTGACTTTGATCCAGTGAGACTTCTGAACAACAGAACTGTAAGGTGATAAATGTGTGTTGTTTGAGCTAAATTGGTGGTGATTTATTACAGCAGTGATAAGAAACGGATTCAATGAGACTAGCAATCAGATTTCCTCCTCTCTCAAGTCTCAGCTCAAGTTCCTGGAGAAGCCTTCTTTTTCTTGTTCTTTCTAGGCTTTGCTTTCTCTCCACAGTTCCTATAATACCTGGCTCTTAGCACTTACCATATGGTTGTGATTCTGTATCTACCTCTCACCCTTCTGCCTGATCCCTAAGAGTGGGCAAAATATTCTTGTCATTTTCCACCAGCATAGTTCCTTCCACAAGATCAGAGCAAAATAACCATATTCAGAATGTATGAGTGTATGAATAAATTAGGGAATGAATGGAAACTGACATTAGCAATAGTACTGCACCTCATCACCACCAGGAGTCATGACACAGAGCTGTCAATGCTGCAGAACAATTAAGAGCATCTCCTGGTAGTGTTATGAGCCACCCACCTCCTCCTGCACTGCATTCTGGGGTCTGCAGGAAAGATCCAGACTGCTCGTCTTCCCACTGGCTAGCAGAAGTAGCCTTGCCCCAGAGACGAGCACGCATCTGCTCTTTTTCAGGGGAGGGAGGAATCAGGCTGAGACTGAGGAGACAGGCATGATGTATGCGTTCCAGGAGCCTCAGACTGTGCTGTCGGCATCTTTGTCTCAGCAAAGCTCATAATTGGATTTGGGGCTTTAGACCGGTCACTTATTTATTGTTCTCATTTATCAAATATGAAAAATACTAGCCCTGTGATCTGCTTTCTTCTAAGACTTCGGGAGAAAAAAAGAACAAAAGAGATATGAGCCGGCTTTGAACACTGCCACAGAGTACACTGAGCGCAGATGTGACCATGTGCTCAGAAAAGCCAGGGCTATGTAGCAAAGTTCACATTCACACGGGAAGTGAAAGTGGATCACGTCACTGTTTCTATCATGTGAGAGCTGTGGGTTGCTAATCAACTCACGGGAGCCTCTAGTTCCTTCTGTGTAAGATGGAGATGATGACAGTTCCCATTTACTGAACATGTTCAATGTGCCTGACCCTGTTATAAGCCCTTTTCTGTTATTATTATCTTATAGCTATGCATGTCATCAGTGCCAGAATCAGAAACAGCTACGTAATTTGGGGGCTCAGTGCTGTTATTCAAAAATGATTAAGATGGGGTTGGGGGTGTGGTTCAGTGATAGAGCACTTGCCTAGCTCGCTGAAGATCCCCAGCACCACAAAAAATTTTTAGATTCTAAAGATGGAAGTATCAGAATATTAAACCAAGCCCACAGTCCTCCTAAACATGGGCCCCTATGCCACTGCATAGGACAAAGCCATGAAGCTGGCCCTGAGCAGAATTACTGTACAAATCCTGGCACTTTGTCTCCAGAGCCTTCTGTCTGAACATCTATGCTATGATGGCTGTCTTGTAAGGTCATTGTGAAGTTGGAATTGAGATTAATCCATTGCTGGCCAAGGGAACAGTGTGGATAATGGTCTGGAGGTGGAGTCATGTAGAGGAATACAAGGGAGGAATGATAAACTCTTGTGGTTGAGGATTTGGTTACTTGGAGGAAGCTGAATGTGCTTGGTAGATAATCCTAGTTCCCCATGATAGTGGCACTGTCTGAGGGTCAAGCTGAAGCCCTTGCACTTGGGGCTCCTCCTTGGTAAGGAGGGCTGGAAGGTTTAGAGCCAGGAAAGTAACCCTAGGGGGGCATTGTGGAGCAGAGCTGCCTAGGGTAGGGTACCCCCTAGAGGACGCTGTTGCTTCAGCACTCAAGGGCTCAACAATGAGAGGGTGGAGGAGTAGAGGCAGGGAAAGAAGGACAAGAAAACAGCTTCCAGGTAAGTAGAAATGATGTTTGGGCTGTAATCTAGACACAAACGATGGGGTATAAAAAAAGCTTATGATGTCTCCTGGCCTAGTCTTTTGTTTGGGGGAACATCAAGCCTATCTTGGGGCTTTATCACATACAGACTGTACTTTTGAGCACACAACAAACATGGCACAAATCTTCAGGTAGTAAAAAGTCTTTGAGAAAAAGGAATGCATTTAACTACCTGAAAAGAACAGCTGTTACTGGCTATAAACTTGGTCATTTCTCAATTTGCAATTTTTCCCCTAAAAATTTGCTTCCAATTTGCAGAGGCATGATAAGCTCTCTGATTATGTCCCTTGCATATAATTATATCACGTAATAATAACAATCGTAAACTCTGGAGGAAACAGTGCAATTAAAACAAAACAAAACCAAAAAGAAAATAAATTTCCCATGTCTCTTTGGGATTCTTCTCTCAAACTAGGTAGGAGACCAAGGAGTGGGACATTTCAAGCCCAGCTGCCTACATTCAAATCTCAACTGTTACTTACCAGAAATGGGAGCTTGGAGTTTGGACAAGTTAGGTAACCCAGTTTCCTACCATGAAGGCAAGGCAACCACACTTTGCCTCAATCACACAGTGTTAACATGTTCTGAAGATTACATGAGAAGCACTTAGTTTAGTCTCTGGCATAGAATAAATGGGCTATAAGTGACAATTGTTATACTTTTTTGATTTTCTACAAATGACCCTGGATGACATTTAAGATCGGAAACATCTATATAAAATCATCATGATTTTGATGACTGACTATTGATTCCCAAGGAGGAATGAAGACCCCATGGACAAGAGGTTGGGTGGAGCCTTATACCTGACCTAGAAACCTAAAAACCTGTGGGCTGTCCCTGCTGCATGGGCTAATAACAAACAGGATCTCTGGCAGAATGTTGGAAGGGGGAAGCAACTCATGTCTGTACCTGTTTTTGAAGAGGAACTCTCCAGACTAACAACAATATCCCCACTTTTTATGATTCAGGATTCAAGCTCTGCCATCCCAGAACTGTTCAACAAGCAATGTTTATTCAGGGCTGACATTGCTATGCACTGGAAACACAAACAGAAATAAGCCTTCACCCGCCACTAAGGGGACCCAGCCCAATGTGGAGAACAGACAGGATACTAGCAAGTGGCAAAGACTAGAACAGATACTACAATGGAAGACTCCAAAGTGTGTGGGTGTGGGGACAGCATCCTGCATCAGAGTGTTAAAGTTTTACCCAGTGTACACTTAAAACACAGGTCTCTAAAATGGCTGAGACAGGGAACCTTCTGGGCTGATGTTCTGCATCTCTGTTGAGTTGGTTGTTATGTGAGCATCCATGGGACACACACTTAAAATGAATGAAATGAATGTATTTTGTTTTATGTAAATAAACCTCACTCAAGTTGATTGTGAAGTGTCCAAAAGGGAAGTTACCTCACTTTGCCTGGCACGAAGAGGACGCTCAGTAATTATCTGCTGAATGAGACCATGAGGAGCACAGGAAGAGGGCACCAAAGCTGTGAACATCACAACAGCTCACAGCTTGTGGTTCTGAACTCTGCTTTTGAGTGACCTTAAGAACATCAGAGCCTTACTTTGTGTGAACACAGGTTTCTGCCCACTGAGCCTCATCCCCAGCACTTTTTATTTGCTACTTTAAGACAGGGCCTTGCTAAATTGCTGAGGCTGCCTTTGAACTTGGGATCCTCCAGCCTCAGCCTCCCTAGTGTCTGGGATTATGAGCATGCACCACCATGCCAAGTTCCCATTTGCTTTTAGAGCTTGTTATTCACAACGCCTAGTTGGTTGAACTCTCAGTCATCTCCCCCAAGGCAGTTCTCTTCTGAATACCTCTCTTTCTCACTTCCCCCTACTACCTTTCCCACTCCCTGGCCTCTTTCCCCTTTCCAACTGGGCCAGGGTGGGTGGGAACCCCTCAAAGGAGAACTTAGAGGCCTGAGATTTGCTGAGGTAGGTGGTGTGTGTGTGTGTGTGTGTGTGTGTGTGTAGCTGTATGGACAAACAGCTGAACTAGCACTGCACTCTGAAAGGATCTACGTTTTCCCTTACAGGGTAAAATTGCCCCCGAAAACATAGGATTATCCATTGAATTATAATTTCAGATATCATTTTTTCAATGTAAGTATATTTCAAACATTGCATTTGATGTACTAGAGGGTACTTTGTTATCTGAAATTCCAATTTAACTGGGCATTCTGCACTTTTATTGGTTAAATCTGGCAACCCCTACCTCAGGGTGTGGTGAGGAATGGCAGGAAAGGGAGAGAACACAAATCCTTCAAGGCTCCCTTGGCACTCTCAGACAACCAAAGCATGGATGGAAGCTACACAATTTTCTGTAAGCAAGAGCATCAGAATCCAGGCTGGCTATGGCAGGAATGGTGGGAATTATACAACAGCTATGTAAGACTTCTCCCCTCTGCCTCTGTGGAGTGATTATCCAATGATATTCATGAAACGGGCAGTCGGCAGACAAGAGTATGTAACAGGGGCTGAATATGCTTTGTTCCCCTCCCCCACCTTCTGCCCCACTGGACCCCATGCCCCATGCTGTACAGAGCACAAGACAGGCAAGCAGGAGGGAGCAGGAGTTATGCACACACATCAGAGGCTGAGATGGAAGGGGAGATAGGCATCACCTGTTTTTCCAGGCTTCCTACTTCCACCACCCATGTGGGTCTCCCCCTTGCAGCACTACCACTTCGGTGCCCTATTGGCACTTCGATCTTGAGAGAGACCTAGGAGAAGTCAGTGGAAAAATTTACTTCCACATCAACGGTCCGCTGAGGGGTGATGAAACCCCAGGAAACCACAGCTCCTCCTCTACTGGGGCACCAGCCAGAAGCCATCCTGCTGGCCTTGAGACCCACTTCTGGCCTCATTAAATACCCAGAGACCTTGGGCAAGTCACTTACCATGTGCCTCATTTTTTCACTTATATGTGGGAAGCTGGGTAGCCACTGATGCCCTCAGGGCTTTGGGGAGATGAGAATGGCCATCAGACAGGATCAACCTGCAAAATAAAAAAACTGAGCACCTGTACAAGGGTACACTTTTATAGTGGTTCAACCTGGCCACAGGTGCTTCTGCTTAAAGAAACCCTGCACATGAACATTCGGACATGTTCCCACATATGGCTACATAATCCCAAGCGCAGCTTCCTTAAACTGCTGAAAATAAAGATGATGCACTTCACCAAAATGTAGTGTTGTGCCCACATTTTGCAGGAAAATATCCAAAGCATAGCTGCTGTCATTAAGGGTGGCTCCTAGCAGGGCCTGGGGACCGGTTGACTAAATTTGACATGCTGTGGGGCATTGTACAACAGGGGACTGCTGCAGACTGTTCCGGGTCAACTTGATTTCCGGCAGTAAGAGTGATAGATTTGAAAATAACCGTCCTCTTGCCCCTTTAAGAACACAAGTTCCAGGGCTGGAGCCACTGCTCAGTGGTTATAGCGCTTGCCCAGCATGCACAAGTAGTACACAACTGTCAGAGCAACAAAAGTCATGTGAAAAACTCAATAAAATTGATTCTCTCTCTCTCTCTCTCTCTCTCTCTGTCGTTCTCACTGTCCTTCTGTCTTTAAAAGAAAAAAAAAAAGAACACAAGTTCCTCCAGTTGCAAATAAGCAGGAAGTCCCCTTCCTCTGGCTGGCTCTGGGGCCTGCTGTCTGGGCGCTGAGTTTCACTTCCCTCCAAAGGTGTTTTCTTCCAAAAGAGACCCTGAGCCCAGGGTCACCTTCTGTTTCTTTCAAAGGCATACTCAACTGTCTTTGGGTTGATTTTGTGAAAAGTTGCTTGAACAGGAGAGAATATACAAATAATATTTAAATTCAATAGAAAAGAAATAGCTGCTTCTGGAACAAACATCCATTTTGTAAAAAGGTTTCTCCATTCTCCTTCCCCCGTGGAAATCGCCTCTATGCACCGTACTTTTGTTTGAATTCTACAGAGCGGGCCATGCACTATTTATGAAGTTCCCTTTTTTTTGTTCCACTTGTGAGCATACTTTGGACATTCTTCATAGTATCACGACTAAATCTGCCTCCATCTTTTTCAGCGGCCTGTATAGCTTTCCATTGTTTGATGTTCTATCACATATTTAATCTCCTCATTAGCATACATTCCACTTGCTTCTAGTTTTTGCTCTTGCCTACACTGCTATGGGGGAAAGACACACGTTTGCGTATGTATCTAAACACGCACATCCATACCTTTGCATAAGTGTCCAAGTGTAGCTGTTGAGAGAATCCAAACAATGGCACTACTGGGTTAAACTGGAAATGCCTTTTTGATTGTGAAAGCCACTTGGTACCTCTGAAAAGTACACATTAATTTACACTTCCAACAAGGGTATGTGAGAACTGCTTTCACCCTTCTTTCCCTGCATTCTGGCCAACTGCAGGCATTACTCAACCTTTTCTTTTTTGTTGGTCTGAAAGGAGCAGAAAGGGCCTCCTCATTTGATTTGCATTTGAAAGCCTACCCCACAGGGGCATCTTCCTGCTGGGATCCTGGCTCAGTGAGGAGGGGCTCAGAGGTCCAGACTTTGGAATGAGAAAAAACTGGATACAATCCCAACTCTGCTGCTTGCCAACTGTGGTGCCTCTGCTGGACCATCTGTAAAATGAGCATCCTTAAAACCAAGCTCGTGGAGGTTTTGAGAGGCTACAATAAAACAATACAACCGATCACTACGAATGTTATTGTTTCCCATCAGAGCAATATATATGTTTAGACACTTCTTTATATATACTATATATTTAACTGTAATATATACTTATAAATTATATATGTGTATATATGCTGTTTTGATTTAGTCAATGGCTAATTAAGTGTTTGTGGTATCTGAGATCTCCCCTTCTCATTTGCTGCTCCATGCTTGAAAGGACAAAGTGAAAATGCTGAAAAATAAAACTTGACATTGTCATATGAAATGGTCTGTCTTACTGAGTGTGGTGGTACATGCCTGTAATCCCACAGACTCGGGAGGTTGGGGCAGGAGGACTGCAAGTTCAAAGCCAGCATCAGCAAGTCAGCAACTTAGCAAGCCCCAGTGTCAGCACTGGTTCAATCTCCAGTGCTGAGCTTCCTGGGGCATGTTACTTCTCTAGTTTCTTTTTCTGTAAATCAAATGTTCATTATACCCAGCCAACAGGATGGCTAGGGGAATTCAGAAGCGCTCAGGATGGTGCCTGACTCTGGCAAGGACTCATAGGTCATTCTTGTTACTCTTGGCTAGGATCCCCCAAACTGTTAGACCCACATCCCCCTGAAAGCTAAAAGGAAAGGAGAGTCTCTACTAAAACAGATGTTTATCAAACTCCTACTAGGTGCCAGGTTAGCAGAAAACCCTTTGAGCCTATAAACACTGTGATAGGGTGCTGCACAAGGATGCCTCCATCTCTGTGGCCCAGTCTTTGAGATAAGGTGACATCCTGCTACACTCAACTTCCTGGAGTAGGTTGAGCCATCATCACCCGCTGTTGTTTTTCATCTCCCCTGAGAAGGTCATCAACAGCCCCTTTCTCTAACATTAAATTAAAAAATGATGCTCAAAGACGAAGTCATCATGGGTCTGCTTTATAAAAAAAAATTCGGAATGATTTTCACAGAGTAAGTATTCTTATGTTGCTCAAATGGCAGCTGAGTTTCTGTGGGGATGGTGCTGATGCAGTTCTCTGTGTCCCTCATTCCACACAGACTCTCACTTATATTTGCACACTGTGGGGAGAGTTATTCCCTCCGTGGAGACCACAATTAATCCCCTCCTAAGTACACAATGGCCTTTTTGTGAAGACAACTGAAATACCACATAGGAAATAGAGACCTATTAAAGAGTAGGTCTCAAAAAAATAGTAGGTTTCCAGGGCAGCAACCTGGAAAATAACACCTTAATCAAGTGATCAAAGCTAACCCAATAGTGGATCAAACTAACATTTCATGTGCCTCCTGATGTGAGACACTGAGAATGTCACAGCATTCCTTATGGAGTATGCCTGCCAAAAAGAGAAAGCCAATCTAATCATCAGGAAACATCAGCTAAATCTAGATCAAAATACATTCCCCCAAACAACTGAGCTGTCTTCAAAAATATTAGCATTATGGAAGACCAAGAGAGGCTGAGGAAGTTCTAAATTAAAAGATGCTAACAGGAAATGACAACTAAATGTGATATCTGCTCCTGCACTGGAATCTGGACCAGAAAAATAATTGTTGGAAGGATATTATCAGGGCTAATAGACAAAATTCAAAGCAGGTCTTTAGATTAGATAACAATATTATAGCAAAGGGAAATTTCCTGGCACTGATAATTGTTCTATGGCCATGTTGGAGAATGTCCTGGCTCTTAGTAAATGCACACCCAGTATCTCAGGGTAAAAAAGCTGTCATATTGACAATTTATCCCCAAATAGTTTGGAAACAATAGGTAAATAGGTAAGTAGAATGAAAAAGCAAAGGTGACAGAATATCGATTGGTGAATCCAGGTGAAGCGTATATTGGAGTAGCTGGAGAGGTGGCTCAGTGGTAGAGTGCTTGCCTGGCATGGGTGAAGTCCTGGGTTCCATCCATAGCACTGCCTACACAAATAAATAAAGGAAAAACAAAAAAAAACAGATGAAAAAATTAACTCTCTTAAAAGAGAGTATATGTGGGGCTGTAGCCACGGCTCAGCGGTTACGGTGGTTGTCTGGCATGGACAAGGACACAGGTTCGAACCCCAGTACCGTGTACACATTGAAGTGTCAGAGCAACAAAAGCCACATGAAAAGACTAAATAAAATGAATTCTCTCTTTCTCACTGTCCCTCACTCTCTTTGGAAAAAAAAGATTATACTGGAGGTAGTAATAGTTTTGCAGTTTTTCTGTAAATTTGAAATTATGCCAAAGTGAATGTTTTAAAATGTCCCAGTGATTCCAAACCGTGGTGCATATTACAAATTTAAAACAAAAAGTAAACAGCACCTGTCTCCTAATGTAAAGTGATTTACCTTCCATTCCTCCATATTAATTTTACCACCCTGTCTCCCCTTCCTGGCCATTTTAGCATTCTTGTGCACAGATTAATTCAGTTTGTTTTCAAATCCCTCTTAATACACAATTTAAATCTCTTTCATCCAATTGATATACATGAAATACCCAACAGGTGTCAAGAAATAACCCACAATCAAATCAATTCCTAATGGCTCTTGTTATCAACAGAAGTAGAGGACATAGAAAGCTGTGTCTATATTTCCCTTATTTGTCTTCATTAAACAAGCTCCTAACATGTCCACTTGTGCTTTACTGGCACTGGCAAATCAAATGTCTTCTGTCCCACCAAGCCCCCAGACTTCCACCCCAAAACCTTAGTTCCCTCCTCAGCCTTCCAGTCTTTGGTGTCACCTTTGACTCCTTGTTCTCTCTACCCTCTATATCCTATAGGTCAGCAAATTCTCTTGGCTCTACCTTCAGATTCCACTCAGCATCCTTCCACTCACCACCACACCACTGTCTCATTTGGGTTTATCTTGCACCTGAACTTCACAATCACCACTCAAGCAACCTCCCTTCTTCCAGTCTATTCTCAACTTAGAAGCCAGAGTGGTCATTTTCAAACCTAAATCAGGTCATAAGGCTTCCCTGATTGCAGACTACCAATGGTGTCCTAACTCACACAAAAACGAAAGACCAAGGTTCTTAAAATGGCCTAGAAAGTCCCTCATGATTAGCAAACCTATCCCAAACCTCAATGAGGTTGTTTTCACCTATTTGACCTCATATCTTTTGTGCCTTTGGATCATCATTTCTCTCCTTACTTCAGCTGTGTGTGATCCCTGTTCAGGGCCTTGGAATTGGTTGTGACCTCTCCCTAGTATGCCTTTCGTAGACACCACTTTTTCATTCCCTGGAATGTTACTTCAGATAGCACTTTGTTAATGGAGCCTACATGGACCACCCCTCCTACACACAGACTTCTCCTGTTCTTTCTCCCCAACCTGTTCTATTTTTCCATATTCATCTTCTAGTATACCAGCCACAAATTCATTTTTTTTCATTTTTATTGGTGCATTATATTTGTATACATTGATGGGATTTATTGTTACATATTCATATATGCACCCAAAATAACATTATTCATTTTTTAAAAATATATATTTTTTTCTTTCTGCCCCACTAGAATGTAAACTCATTAAGAGCACAAGTTTTGTTTATCAAGATATCCCTGGCTTCTGGAACACTCTTACTACAAACTAGTTGCTCAATAAATATTTGTTAAACAAATGAAAATTAATATTAAAATGGAGCATAGGGGATTGACATGGTTGCATTCTTTCTACGCATGCTATAAAAAATGAGAAGGACCAGCAGGAATTTTTAATAAATCTTTCAACATTGCATCTTTCAACAAAAGCACTTATTCTGGGTTTTGGAGTCTCTATTCAAGTATCAATTATTATTGAAAATGACACAAAGCATCTGACACTGGTCAATAAATGAGGGTATTAGTTTTTCCCCCACTTTTTCATTCTGTAAATCTACCCAGAGGTAAGTCCAACTAACTTCACGACTTTAAGACACAGTCCTCCATGAGACTTTCCTCACTTCAGATATCAGTCACAACTTCCAGGGTCCCAGGATCCATCTTTCTTCTGACCAGCTAGTTGGCTAAAAACTCAAGAGTTCCTATGACCACCCTCAGGTTCAATAATTAGCTAAACCAACTCACAGAACTCAGGAAAGTTCTATGCTTACACTTACAGTTTTATTATCGCAAATGATACAAAGCAGAATCAGCCCAAAGAGGAAAGACACATGGTGTACTCTGGGAGGGTTGCAAGTGCAAAGCTTCTATCATCTTGGGGGTTGTGTTAACATCCCAGAATCAAAAATGGGACAATATGCAAAGAGTGTTATCAACAAGGAAATGTTTCTGAGCTTCAGTGCCATGAGTTCTTGCTGAAGCTTCTTAAGCAGGCATGATTTGTAAAAACCATTGACCATGTGCTTGAACTCAATCTCTAGCTCCCCTTCCCTTCCCTTTATTCCCTGAACTCAATCTCCAATTTCCCTTCCCTTTGCTTTATTCCCTTCTCTTTCCAGAGATTGGACCAATAACATGTGGTTTAAAGCCCCAGCTCTCTAATCACATAGTTGGTTTTCCTGGAATGGTCCACTCCCATCCTGAGTCATCCTATTAGCAT
>PVKS010047905.1:0-12635 GCA_004027875.1 Aplodontia rufa | reverse complement strand
TTTTTTTTTCACTACTTTTGGGATTCATTATGTTCTTTCTGTTTGCCTCATCTACAGATTTACCATAGGTACAGGTTCAGTGCAGATTGGGAGTGCTCTTATGCATTTTCTGTACTTTTGGTGCTGGGAAGGAGATGGAACTTTCTCTTTAAGAGTTAGAGTGTGAGTGAGAAAGGGCATCAGTTTTGTTTATTTTTTCATCTGGACTTTGTTCTTCCAACTCTTAGTTGTGTATGTGATGCTGGAGTTCAAACCCAGGTCCTTGCACTTCCTGACTAAGCACACAACCACTGAGGCCCTGTTCAAGCTCCAGAGATAGCATGGCCAATGTGAAAAGGAGGCTAGAGTGAACAAAGTGTACATCATGGCTGAAGGAATTTAAACTGTTATTCCAAAAGACAGTTTTGAATGCTTGAAGAACAAATGTTAATATGCCAATAAATGAAAGTCTCCAAAGTGTGTTTGGCGGATGTTGAGTGATGTGGAGCATGATTTTACATCCAAGAATCATTTGTACAATTTCTGGTGAAAATGTGTTGTGGCCCTTAATGTAATGTAGATGAGATGAAGCTAGGACACTAGATGAATTTTTCAGGAATCAGGTTTAATTTTGCCTCAGTTTGTCCAGAGGACTATGTCTCAGCTGCTAGATTTTTTGGGAGGGCATTTGAGTGATGTATATTCTTTAGTTGGAACTTGTTACATTCTGATTGGTACCAGGGAGAGATTCCAAAATAATAGTTTTAACAAGCAAAATAATTGGTATCTTAATTTCTATACAGACAACATTTACATGTACAGCTTTCTCATGACAGAATGCTTTGCCCTAATTAAATGTACCTCTAGGATTCACAGGAAGGAAAGGACCTCATAGTCCACAAAGTTCACTATAAATATCTCGGTGATAAAAAAAACATATGTTCACATTATTGGGAGGAGATTTGGGAGTGCTTCTCCAATATCAATCCCCCATTTGATGCTCATGATTTAACTCTTACTTTAGAGAGCCTCATCTTCTTGATTGAAAGCTTCATGTAGTATCATAATCTTACTTGTTTTTTATTTCAATAGGAGTCTCTGTAGCAGAACTGGTAGTTCTCACACCGAGGGGGGCCACAAATGAATCAGGAAAGAAGTTAGCAACATAATCCCCACTATGTTAATTAAGCTTTGCAACCCCCAAGAATATAAAGTTATTGTCCATAGAGAAAGCCATACTTCCATTCTCTGATTCCTTTACTGGATTGTGCTGGCATGGATGCAGTTTTCTGATGTTGCTGAATGTCATCTATTTGGAGATAACAAACTGAAGAATTCAACCTCCCATAATCATCTCTTTTTTCAGCTAACAAATAATCTATTGCCAATCAATTTGAATAGATAACTGCCCACCTCCGGGTTTCTGTTGTGGCTATCAAAGACTGAAGCATTTTGAATAGATATAATTTCCAGCACAACTTGAAATCAAAATTTTCAAATCAGCATTTAGAAAGCAGTTCTGCAGCCCCAACCACAGACCTGTGTCCAGCTGGCAGGACCATAAGTGGCAGTTATCCTCTGTGGTGTCAACACATCATCACCTGTTTTCAAGGCTTCCTTGAGTAATTCATCTCCAATGGCCCTTCTTTTTACTGATAGTAGTTTCCCATACAAGGGGAACACCAGGTCATTTATGGTTGGGTTTGGTGATAAAAATTCCAGGTTCAATACCAGTAGTATAACAATTTCCCCTCCAATTTGTTAAGAGGAGATGTACAACTTTCACCCACAGATCTACCTCCAGTGCTTTTCAATTAGGAATGGGTGGATTATTCCATATTAATGGATCTCATGGGTGCTCCAAATAGAACTGACAAGGTTAGCTCTGAACTGGTGCATGTGAAAAGGGCTCAGTTTTTTGGGGGTGATTTGCATTCAAGGGCACTAATCCCTATACCCTGTGGTTTATTAGCTGGAACCCAGTAGGTTTCTTTGGGCACCAGTTGGTGACCCAATACAAAGTTCTATTACACAGGGTACCACCTAACAAATGTGCAGTTGGGTCCTCATCTAAAAATGCATTCTTTTCTAAGTACCTCTGAAGTGAGAACTCAGGTCTGGGGACTCACCTTCTTGCTCAGTGAGGGTTTCATTGCATTCAGGAAGATGAAAGTGTCCAGCTGAATTCCTACCCAAGGCCATTTCTCACTCATTGGTGCTCCACCAGAGACCCAGCAGTTGTTCACCAGAATATATCTAACTCCTCTTTTTGACAGGTCTAGATGGAGATAGTTTTCCATAAAGGGAAGGTCAAGATTTAGGCTCATATCCAGATACAGTTTTCAGGTGTCATGTGGTTTGTGGTGATGGGGTATAGGGTGGTTTTCTATCATAAAAATTCTCCAAATCAGGAGCTGAGAGTCCAGTGACCAGTGTTTGTACCGCAGTGCATTTTTCATGAGGGATGTGTCAGAAGACCCTAGTGGATGCCCAAATCTGCTCTTTCCAGACCTTATATGTATTATATATTTTTAATAAATACATGTCTTTAATAAAACAGCTTATTAGATTACATGAATTAACCAAAAACAATTAAGAAAACTGAGGAAAAACTGTAACAATTATATTGTACTTTACGGCACTAAAGCTAAATCTGTTGAGGCCCTGACACCACACTGGGCTTGAGCCCTTCTAAGAACTGCGGTGACCCTCACGGGTTCCCGATCTGCTGAAGGGGAAATAAAAAGTCATCTCATTCAAAACATTCTCAGATTCTACACTCCCCTGGATCTCAGGTGAAATATACTTTTGACCAAAAATAATTTAGAAGCAACTTACATTGACCTTTAGCATTGGGAATGACTTATTGATTACTTCATTCATTCACTGTGTCTAAACAGGATTCTGTCACACTCACAGGTTATAGAAAAGAAGAGAAAATCTGCTATAAATTAAGAATGAAACAAATGATTGCCTATCTACCATTAAATCATAGCCTGTTATGTGCAAGCTAGCCTGATTTACACCTGTACTGTTTTTGATTCCTAGTCTTTTCATGTATGAAGCCAGAACAGAGGATTTTGATAAATCACATTATTCCTGAAGGACTTACAGCACTGAAAACAGAGCAGCTTAGGAAAGAAAGAGAAATATGCAGAAAGAGTGAGGATGCATAGGTCTGGACCCCACACCTACAAGCTAATTGCATGGTAGGTTGTTGATGGAGGAGGTGGATATTTTCCCCCTTCAAGGTTGTATATCTCTCCACAGTGTGAATTCCATGCAAGCAAATTTAGAACAGGAACTAAAATGAGAAGGTGTTTTTAAAAAGCCAATAATCAGGGGCACTCTGTGCCAGATGTCACTATTACTTGCATCTTGACTGAGGAAACCCATTGAGACGATATGCAAATCTGTGCATCCAGCCTCAAGATTTCAGTAATTCAAGTTCCCATTCCAACCCTGTCTGTGAAAAAGACACCTGTGATGCCTGCTTCCAACAACTCCTATTTGAGCAACAAATCCATAGACACAGGAAGGCAACTGATAAAAAGAAAGGGTGCGGAATCAGTAGGCATCCCAGTGAATATCATTGAACTACCTGAATTCCAGCATATTGTAGGAATGATGGTGTGTTGACAAAAACATTGACTGAGTGTTAGCAATGCTACAGTGGGGTTTTCCACTAGTAAACAGTGCTTGAGGAGGAAAAGCAGTCAAGGTGATGGAACCTTCTTACATTTCATTACCTTCCCTTTTGTTGTATATTCCCTTGGTGTGGCCTCCTGCTGGACATGCCAGATGGCCCTGGTTATGGGTGATTGGATTTGGGTGTGTTTTCTTGATGCTGGATCAGGTGATTCCAGGCAAGTGCTCTTCCACTGAGCTACATCCCATGTCATATAACTGCATTTTTACAAAGCCATCTTTAATATACTGCCATTGCATGGTACTACAATAGTCTAACATTGCTGAGAACGTGTCTCACAAATCCACAGTAGAGCTTAAACCAACAACTCAGGAGTTCAGTAATTTCCTATGCTGGAATATCTGGGAAGGTGCAAATGTTGGGCTTTACCCTGGAAATTCATTGGAAAGAACAGTTCTGCCACATTTTAAGAGGTTTATACAATTCTAAAACTCATGAAAACTTTTATGAAGAAAATGTCTTATTTTTCATCTATACAGCGTGTATCATGTTGACTTAGTGACAAAAGGAACACATTAATTTGAAATAGGCTTCTGAAAACACATTATTTCCTGTTGATTCTATTTTTACAGATACATCATATGAATTGCAGTAGGTTGAGCCCTTTGTCAACAAAATCTTTTTTCAAATAAAATATTTATCAGAAATTATGAAAAAAATTGGAACTGTGACTTTTTTCTATACAAACTCATATTACTTGTCTTACAAGAAATGTAATCATTTTGCAAGAGTTGAATCCCATCTCAATGAATTCAGATGTTCAAAGTAGCACAGTAGCTGATGCAAAGCAGCTTTGTTTGAAGGAAAATAAGTTGGTAATGAAAAAAAAAACATAGGTGACCTCAGCATAGAAAGGAATGTTCACAAGTCAAGATTTGAGATTTGGAAACTATCTGAGATGAAAAATTTGCTGGACAGGGTGAAAAGCATCCCTGAGATGGACAGCAAGAATAAGAGTCCTGTTTGCTGAAGACAGAGGCCTGGAGGAGGGTGAAGAAGGAACACTAATGGAGCCCACCATCTAAAGGTTTAATGGGAGAGGAAATGAATTAAAAAAGGAAAACTGCACTTGATGCATAAAAGCTGAAATTTCTGTAAAGTTGATACAAGACAACATTGGAGTATGAGTTCTAGTTCAAAACGTGAAACAGATTCAAAGAAAAACATGTGTTCACACAACCTATACCACTGAAAGCAAAGTATGAGGTGGAACTCTTGTTACCAAAAAAGAACAATGAAATCACACACAGGTTGTGTGGTGGATGACACTGGTCTGCTTATTAGGATGCACGCAGAAGCATGGAGAGCATGATCCACCAAATGCTGGAAGGGAAAAACTTGAGAAATTTCTAGGTCCAGAGAAATCATCTTTTGAAGGAGAGGGTAAATGAGAGACATTTTCAAATAAAAGAAATTTTAAAACTCTGTTGGTTACAGGCCTTGGTTGTAGGAAATGTAAGGAAAGTTTCTACAGGAAAAGCAAAAAAGTAAAAGAGAATCTTGAATCTTAAGTAAGTAATGAAAACCATTTGAAATGCTTATTTTATGCATGTTTGGCATAAGTGAAACTGACTTTAAAACATCTTGGAGAATATCCATGAAGAATTCCAAGTGTTACCATTTGCCACAAATGAAATGAACAGGAAGGGACAGGAGTGTACAACTCTGCTGGCTACCCTGGAGGAGGGGCCCTCCAGCCCACCTGGGGATGACTTTCCTAAGAAGCCTGTCCTCCAGCTCATTCTCTCCAGGTGACCTGGAGCTGCCATTAAGCAGAGTGTCTTACCAATATGAATATCTCACCTGCAGGACTACCATCTTCAAAGTTAATATCACACAACACTGAAGGTAAAGCTTTGAGGATTTTCCCCAATAGCATTAAATAACACATGTTAAACAAAGGCTAATCCCTTAAAATGTCATTAACTTCAGCTGAATTCAACCCTGATATCCATGAGACTGAAAGACCTTTCAAACTATCTTGTGTGTTTGACATAATAGCTAAGTGCTGAATATGGATCCAGAGGATCTGTACTGGGGTCAACTGACACAATGGAAAGAAGACCAGTGAGTTACAGTACTGTACACATGTCAGAATGGGTGGGGTAAACAAGTGAATGGTGGCTGTAAGGGAAATACCTATTCTTAGGGAACACCTAAATACTAAAGGAAAAAGGGCCAGGATGTATGTAGCTGAACTTCTAAAAGCAGTGTACATACACATACATAGAGAAAGAGAAATAGAAAAACAGAGGAAGAATCTACATAAAGTCAATGGGGGGGGGTGAAATGCTACCAAATAATTGAATCAGGTTGATGGGTATATTGCATTTTTACATTATTTATCACATTTATTTCTGATTCCAATGATTTGCAAATGAAAATATTTAAAATGAAGCAAATAAATTGCATGTGCAATCTTGATAATATCTGAATTCATCTTGCTTACAACTGAAGACAAATTGAAAGCAGTCCCCTAAGAAACACCTACTTAGGCAATAAACTCATTCTGTGGGCTTGTGGCAGGTGGCCCTTGTGTAAGCCACAGCTGCTCAGACACACAGAAGATACCCTTTCCCACATGCCTCTTCTAAGTCCCAGCCCTTCCCATGTCTTTAGTCACATTCTGCCTGTCAGCACTGGGGTTAAGTTCTGGTCTCAGAGACTCACAGAGGCACTCTTCTGGATGTCCACAGTGGATACCTTGAGGGGACATCTCCTTCACTTGTGCTTCCTTTTGGCTAGATTGATGCACCTGATCAAAGCCAAGAATTACTCAAATATAGTGAGATGAATTCACTAGTGATTCATTTCAGATCAGTCTATGTTGTTGCTATTTTCAATATGTATTATGTAAGTTTTAAAAGCATACTGATAGACTTAGAAAAATCAATTGTGGGTTGGAAGATATGCAAAACAATTCAGAAAACAAGACATGGCCCAGAAGACAAGCTGTAATGTCTTGTGTGATCTGGGAGCAGATTCTGTCTTCAAAGCATTCCTGCCTGCACAGGAGGGACGACCTTGCAACCAAGAACAAGAGGCTGCAGTATCTTTGACCTGGCTTGGTGGAGTCATCTGCTCTTAGGGAATCTAATGTTACTTTTCATAGTAAGGCTGGCTCCAATCTACAGGTTGGAGGGAAGGGAGCGAGTAGAGTGGTAATAGAGCTTCCTTAGACATAAAGAAAAATGCTTGTAAATGATAGAACAGGTTTCCAGCAGAATTGCAGATCCATTGCAGCTAGAAGACATTTGAGAACTGTCTAGGAATTTCTAGTGAGAATATGGGGGTCATCTGGTGTGCAGGCTCCTGGAGAGTTTCATCCATTGTGTCTGGTCCCAGCCGGCAGGAACCGGACGGATCTCATTTGGCGGCTGACTGGGAATGAAGTAGACCCAAAGGCTCTGAGTCCTCCAAGCACTTTATTTCTCCCTTTACTGTGGCTAAAGGCCTCCAAGTGTTTCCCACCTTCCCTCTCTTGGAGGCAAGGCCCTTAAAACATTCTTTTTAGAGTCAAGGCTATTCACATTTAGAGTCCCCGTTTCTACTGCTGTACTAGAGTCCCTATTTCTGGGGCTGGGGCTACTACCTGCATCTTCTACCGCTTCTGATCCCTCCGCATCTTTCCTGCTGCTTCTTCTTTGCTGTTTCTTCTGCTTCTACCATGCTGCTTCTATGCTTCTCTCCTGACTAGTCGCTACTCTATTTATCCATTAGAGTAACCAATAGGGGTACAGTGCAAACACGTTTATACAATTGTAACAAATGAGTATCCTAATGGTTTAGTCATGTGGTCAGGCATTACATCACTAAGGAAGATACAAGCCTGCTGGGACAGAGTTGTTTACCACCAAATCTTTTACAAGCCAGCTGGGCCTCATGTTGAGGTCCAGTCTCCAGCATATCCTCCTTTTTTATTTTCTTTGAGAGGGGAAAGACAAACAGGTGACTGTATCTGTCTTAGGTTTTTCCATTCATACCTCCCCTTTCTTACCCATCATTGGAATAAGGCGCAGTGTAAGGCACCCTTCCTGTCTTAGGTTGATAAGGGGGTTGAAAGGATTTACCCATCACTGACTACCAGACCCTTGAGCCTGAGCCATCCATGTCATTGCTGACTTATGGTCATCAACTCTGAGAGTAGCACAAGCTTGCTTGATCCTTTCCATGACTAAAAGCCTTTTTACCGCAAGACCAATCACAAAGCACACACTAATGATGACCCTGGCCACTTCTCTCCAGGACTTATCCAGATTGCTCAGCCCAGGCAGTCTACAGATACATATAGACCCAATGTCCATCAAAATGTCCATTTGTTCTTGCAGTAGATCAACTTGTTGGTTCACAGTCAATAGTCCAGAGTACATGTGTTGATCTATAGCTCCTTGTTTTATGAAAGCCTCCGCAGTTGAGCTGGACAAGGCATTCAAAATCCTCTGTCAGCACAATCACCGCCAGGGCTGCATCAGCCCTCGTAGCCACCATCATAGAGTCCACCACTGCTGCAGCAACTGCAGCTAAGATGTCAAAGTCTCTCTAATTACACCAAAGTGGGACCGGCAGATTTTCTTCCCTGATCTGTATCTCCTTTTATTTTTTCTCCCTAGGAAGCTACAAAAGGCTCTGAAAAACAACTTAAAAACCTCTATGTAAACACATTGTAACTCACCCTGAGTTTTCTTTTTATGTCAAAATTAACAAACTTAAAGCGCAAAATAGCAACCTTTCTTAAAAACCTATACAAACAGCAACAAGATGACTCTGGGGCAGCTAATGAAATGGGGTAATAACCAGACCCCCAACAATTTTCCCCTATACATTTTTAAGTCCACAATGCTTGACCCTTTTAATTTTTATATTCTGATGCAATCTTTACAAAACATTCAGTATTCTCAATCACTTCAAACTTTTATACCTTTTGCATATAAAGTTATCCTATCAACCTTGCTTTCTTTTTGTGAAAGCCAGATCAGAGCAATCTTAAATTAGTTCTTAACTTAAAAGGCATATTTAACAAAACCAAATATGTTACTTTACAGAAACTAAATCAAGATTACTTGAATTAACTTAACAATGTTTTAACATACTGACTTTACAAATTCATCAGATATTTTCTCTAACAAGCATATTTACTAAGATCAATCCTTATTTGTGCTAAATCTACTTTACTCATTCTTTACTGATAACTTAAATTATCCATGAATCCTCAGGATATTCAACAAATATAAACCATCTCCTTTCTATTGAAGAAAAATCCTAGAAGTATTGAAATGAAACCCTCAATGTTTATAGAACATTCTATTGGTTAACCACCTAGAAAACAACTAAACTTATCTTTACTTTTATGTCTAAATAATTTAGATCGAACCTCTTATGTACTCAAGTCACATGAATTAAAGTCATTTGGATCCATTTTCTTTTCTTTTTCCTTTTTCAATTCTAATTTATAAGCGCTCATCTATAGGCCAATATGGTACTATGTTGGACACATGTGACATACAAACACACAGGACAAATGTACACACAAACCATATACATGAACACAAACACATAATACAAGTGTACACACAAACCAAAGCAAATTTCAAAGACTGCAGTAAAAAAACCCAAAAAGGAAAAAACTCTAAATGCATAAAAAATGTTGAGCTCAAAATCCAAAAATAAAACGGCCGTACATATTCTAAAAGAGCATGCATTTATCCTATCAGTCTGCAGAGGATATTGAAAAATTTCACATTAAGGGAGGAGTTAAAATTTTCATGCAAGGTAAGATGCAGAGACCCAAGAGGGCTGTTCATATCACCAGCTTTTAGCTGGGAGCCCTGTGTTTGTATTAATAATAAAGTTTACCGGCAACACAGTCGACTTATAAATGATGGGTAAAGGTGAAAGAAGCACTTTTTAGAAAACCCCAAGGATGTCTATCCGTTTCCTCACTTTCTTGAATAATGAATATATACTTACCATATTATGCATAGTCATTAGTTTATTATTTGTGAGATTTATCTCGTCAGCCACTCCGGGATCCAAATAGGGTTCTGTTTGTCTTGCAGAAATACACAAACTGCACCTCTTCCCCATAACAGGACTTGATCAGGGCCCCTCCATTTACCATCAAGAACATCCTTCCACATTACTGAAGGCTTTTGATTTTGATTAGGATTCCGATGCCTATCACCAGCAGATCGGCCTTCTACATCCAGGGTTAAAAAACTTAAAGTAAGGAGAGCCTTGGCTATTCTATCATGGGGAGAAATATTCCCATCTCCCCCTTTTTGTATTTGTAACATGATTTTAAGAGTTTGGTGGGCTTGTTCAATAATGCCTTGGCCTTGAGGATTATATGGGATTCCAGTTTTATGAGCTATACAAAACCTAGTACAAAATGATTGAGAAAAAATAAATAAAAGTATATGTGGACCCATTATAAATTTTTATTTGTTTAGGGATACCCAAAGAACTAAAGGCTTTGAGACAATGTTGTATAATGTCTCTTGTTTTTTCACCAGCATGTAAAGATGCATACATAAACCCAGAAGCTGTATCAATGGAAACATGAATGTCCAAACTCTGGATATTGAGTAACATCTATTTGCCAAATATTATTAGACAAAAGTCCTCAGGGATTAATCCCAAGATAAGGTACAGGCAAAAATTGGGCAGATCTATTACAGTTTTTAACAATGTCATGGGCTTGCTCCCTAATGATGTGAAACTTCATCCTAAGGGTCATACTGCTGACTTGGAACTGTTCATAGAATTTAGAAGCTTGTTGCACTGCTGTAAATATAAACAACTACCTGGTGGTATCATTGTCAATGGAATTTCCTGAACTCAAAGGCCCAGGCAATCCTGTGTGCCCTGAGATTTCCCACAAATACAGGATGTTTTCTTTCCCAAAGCATGGATTGTATTTGTGAAAACATGGCAAAAGCAAGAGTTTGAGAGCTTATATAACCTGTGGTCTCCAAAGGAGAGATGCTGTTAGCTATATAAGCACTATCAGTATAAATATTGATAGATTCAGAAGTAAATAAAGCAAATAAGAGTCAAGATGAATGCCTGGAGCTCTACCAATTGATCAGACTTGTGAGGTGTAAGTAAACACTCTGACTGTCCTTGGTATGAAATCGCAGCTGTGCCAGAAGAACCACCATCAGTAAAAACAGTGCTAGCTCCAAGGATAGGTGTAGAACAAATTACTTTTGGAAAAATAACAGGGTGTTTAATGAAAATTGAAAGTAAAGGAAAGTTTGGCAGATGACTGTCAAAGGTGGCAGAAGCTACATCTAAGTACTACCCATGATTCATTATTGTTAGTCAAAACATCTAATTGTGATTTGGAGTAAGGCACAATAATAAAATCTGGATATTTGCCCAAAATCTTCTTTGGGGACACTGACTAATGAATCCAAAGTAAGGGGCCACACTGCCAAAGGACTCCCGTAGGTGTGAATTGGGATGAGATAACAACAAGTTGCAAACGAAGGCTCAGATCTACACGATCACAATGGACTTTACTCAGAGCCTTCTCTAACCTAAGGCTATTTTTCCTTCTTTTGTGAGAAACCGGGGGACGTAGGATCAGAAGGTCCTTGAAGGATATCAAAAAGAGTCTTTATTTTGGAAGTAGATAAAGGTAAAGAAAAATGGATCCGGTTAATATCTCTTAACAATTTTTGAAAATCATTGAGTGTTTTTAAATTACTATAACAATTGAATTTTTAGTGGTTGAACTTGTTCTCTTCCAATACTATATCCAAGATATTTAATAGGTAATTGAGTTTAAACTTTGAGGCTATATGAAGATCATGCTCTTTTAGCACCTGCATTGTTTGTTGAAATTTTTCATGTAAGATGTCCATATCTTTATAAGCCAATAAAATATCATCCAAATAATGAATTATAATTAAAGTAGGGCATGATTGTCGAACAGACTGCAGTACTTTATCTACGAAAATCTGACATAAGGTGGGACTATTGGACATACCCTGAGGCAAAACTTTCCACTGAAATCTCTTGTATGGTGTATCATAATTAATAGATGGAACTAAAAAGGCAAAACGTAGCCTATCTTCAGGATGGATAGGAATAAAGAAAAAACAATCCTTGATATCAAGGGCTATAATGTAATAATCTTTTGGAATAGCCATGGGATTAGGTAAACCAGATTGAGTAGTGCCCGTAATCACCATGTTTGCATTGATAGCATGAAGATCTTGTAACAACCTTCATTTACCTGATTTTTTCTTTTTTTTTTTTTAAAGAGAAAGGGAGAGTGAGAGAGGGAGAGAGAGAAAGACAGAATCAATTTTATTTAGTTTTTCATGTGGCTTTTGTTGCTCCAAGACTTTGCTGGGTATGTGGTGCTGGGGTTTGAACTCGCGTACTTGCGCATGCCAGGCAAGCACCGTAACCGCTGAGCCACCGCTCCAGCCCCACCTGATTTTTTCTTTATTGCAAAATTAGGGGTGTTCCAAGGAGATGTAGAGGGTTCTATGTGACCTAAGCTTAATTGTTCTTCAACCAATTGTCGAGCCGCAGTGAGTTTTTCTTTACTAAGGGACACTGAGCAACCCAGATATGATCATTATAGGCTTAATTTTTTCAGTGGCCCCTACCCAAAATTACAACCTAGTTGCTCTTTGCCTCTGTTTGATTGCAACAGGCTCCACTCTGCCCTGTAAGTTCTTTTCCAGACCTTTTCCTGGGACATACCCTTGATTTGTCATAAGTGCTCCCATTTGTTGAAGGACATCTCTTCCCCACAATATTACTCGCAATGAACTTAAAACACATGGTTGAAAGTTTCCCTGATGACCTTCCTCATCACTCCACTTCAGCACACATGAGCCTTTTTGTGGGGAAGCAGCGAAACCAAGGCCTCGAAGAAAATTTTCTGACTTTTGTAGTGGCCAAGGCTTTGGCCAGGTTTTCTCTGGAA
>PVKS010047904.1:0-12631 GCA_004027875.1 Aplodontia rufa | reverse complement strand
AGTAGGAATTAGAGAGTTGTTGAAAAGTTTTAGACTAGGAAAAAGAATTGGAGAAAAAAGCTATTAGGATTATTAATCTAGTAGCATTCTGGAACAGGGACTGCAGAGGGGCCTCTGCAAGTAGAAAACTCAATTGGAAGAAGATAATGTAAACAAGAAATAAGTTTATCTACAGTCTAGTAATAAAAATGGAAAGAAGAAAATAAGATGCACATGAGAGGTAGAATATACAGCTTGTCAATAATGTATAGAGTAAGCTCAAGAGAGGTTTTAGAACTGTAAGAATACAGATGTTAGTGCACAAAATAGAGAAGTCAAAGAAAGGACACATTTTGGAGTTGTGAAAAAAAGATAATGATGTTATTCTATGGTCTTGAATACTCTAAGATAAGAGATGGCTGTGGACAGGCTGGAGCAGTGAGTGACTCAGCAGTTAAAGAGCTTGCCTGGTATGCACAATGACCCAGGATCAATCCCCAGCACCACATACTCGACTAAGTGTCCGAGAAACAAAAAGCAGATGAAAAAATAATAAAATTGATTCTCTCTCTCTCTCTCTCTCTCTTTTTCCCTTAAAAAAAAAAAAGTTGTGTATGGTAATTGGAAACTCTAGTCTAAAGTTCATATTAAGAATGAAAGTACAAGCCACACAACTATAATCCCAGCAGCTTGGGAGGTGGAGCCAGAAGATTTACAACTTCAAAGCCAGCTTCAGCAACATAGAGTCCCTCAGAAACTTAGTGAGACCCTGTCTCAAAACAAAAACAAATATAAAAAAAAGCTGGAGTTGTGACTTGTTTGTTAAGTGCCCTGGGTTCAATCCCTGGTACCAAAAAAGAAAAAAAAAAAAAAAAGAAAGTACAAAAACATAATAGAAACTAAGAGAGAAGGTAGGTAAAGGGTAGAAAAATTCCTACAGAGGAATTTTCTAAAAGATCAGGATTTTTTGTTTCTTTGTTACAATGTGACCATTAACAATGTTCAAAAAATTTTTTTAATAAAAACAGAAACAAAACCTTGTGAAATGAGAAGGAAAATGTATGTAGTAAGAAAATTAAAGCAAAGTGTATAAACTATATATTCAATAAGTTTACTAGAACAACTTTATACAATAATATTTTTTAAAGTCTGAAGGAAATAGTGTAATATCATTAAAAGAAATATGTATAAAAAGAAAACATACTGAAAAGGAAAGATAGCAAAAATATGCTGTTAAACTCTTTTTTTGTTGTTGTTTTTGTTTTGTTTTGTAGTACTGGAAATTGAATGAAGGGCATTCTTTCGTGTGTTTATGTTGGGAGTGTGGCCCCTGTGGCGGTGCTGATATCTACACCTGCAGGTGACCACTATCTCTGAGAGATTGCACGTTCAGTGACAGATGCAATGAGACAAGTTCCATTTTAAAATTCTTTATTTAACACAGCACTGGAGGATATTAATATCACAATTCTCAAGGGATGTCATGGTGAGACAGATTAGGAGAGACAGTGAAATGGCTAGGTAGTCAGGACAGAGGGCCCCTATCCAAGAGCTAGCTGGTAGAGGCAGAGAGTGATTGACAGGGTGTGCTCAGGGCCTTCAAAAGCAAAAAGACCTTGAGCCTCACCCTAGTCCCTGACTAAGAGATGGGGGTGGTCACAGGTAGATACTAGGACACATTTGCCACCTTTTGTTTTAACCAATGGTGTTTCTGACCAGTTTCAATGCCTGTTTTACGTAGATTTTAACCAATGGGGTTGATGCATTTCTCAATGCCTGCTTTGCATGAATGTTAATTATGCTCATACCCCAAATCTATATAACCCCTGGCCTAACCTCCATTAGACAGTGTCCTGCTTCCAAGTACCCCTGCGCCTTGCGGAGTCTCTGCTCTTTTTCCTAAATAAATCCTACTCCTTTTACTCCTCCTTCCATGATTGTCCGTGGATTTTATTCTTCAAATTCATGAGACAAGAACCCAGGAGATTGGCGCTGAATTCCCAGGGTGAATTTCCACCACACCAAGAGCTGCAACACTCAGCTTTTAGCTGGAGAATTGCTAACACTTTCGGCTGCAGACACCTGCAGTCAGCCCAAATTCCCAGTTTTAACTGGGAATGGCTGCAAGCACTAGAAGCGGACTATTTTGGCTGCCGGAATCTGTAGCGGCCCAGACTCCATTCACCAGCAGGAGCAGAGAATCCGGCCTCATCTCAAAAATCCCGCATCAACACTACAAATCACACTCTCCTACATTCTTATCTTACTTAGTCACAGCACACATAATATAATCTAATAATTACACACCACTTATAGGCTATTCTTAATAAAATAAGCTCAAGGCAATAGGTAAGGAAGAATAAGCTCATAGTCCTCTCACCAGCATCGGTGTGATGTCCATGGTTACCAGTAGAATGCTTGCAGAGTCCTCAGGCAGGTCAGATCAGGCACTCTCCGAGTCGAGGTCAAATTGCAGGGAGCTGAAGAATCAGGCAGGCACTCACCCCAGGAGCCCAGATCAGGCGCTCTCCTGAGGAGTCAAGGTTGCTGGGTTCAGCATAGCAAACTGCTTCAGACTATGCAGCAGAGTTGCTGGGTTTGATGGCAGGTTAATCGGGTTGCAAGGAATGAAGAGGAGGCATGCAATGGGTGTAAGGACCAATGTCAATATGCTTCCATTGTGGAGTATGTCTCCAGATTTCTTGGTTGCAGGCCTCAGTTTTTATCCTCTTTTTGTGAGGTCCAGGCCCACTTATGGGTTTTCTCATTAGTATGGATTTTTGGGTAGGTCCCATCTGGTTAGCAAGATAAGGGTCCATCCACTTGTGGGTTTTCTCATTAGTATGAATTTTTGGGTAGGTCTTACAGCTGCTAATCTTCTGCGAGTTTACTGTTATTCTGGTACAATGCAGGAGCTGTGGCTCAGGCTAAGTTGCTTCACTGTGTAACTTGCATTTTGGAAGCTTGCTCTGTGTACTAGACCATGTCTCTGTCCACTCTGGACAGTTTATATCCCCAGACCTTTTTATTTTTTATTTTGAGACAGGGTCCTTGCTAAATTGCCCATGATGGCCTCAACCTGTAATCCTACTACCTCAGCCTCCCAAGCAGCTGGGATTACAGGTGTGTGCCATGCCCTGTTATTAAGTTTTTTTAAATATAGAACATTTTTATGCACCTAATATCAAGCTTCAAACTATTTAAAGCAAAAGATAAGAGAAGCACTATAAGAAATGAATAAATGTATAACAATGATTTTTTAACAACTTTCAATAGTTAATAAGTGCACTAAAAATCAGTGTGAGCTGTTTCCAGCAAACCACTGGTGCTTTCCTCATCAGGAAAATACAAATTTAGAACATAATTACAATGACTGGGGATGTTACTCAGTAGAGTGTTTGTCTACTATGCACGAAGTCCTAGGTTCAATCTCCCATTCCATATACACCCAGTCAAAATATTTAACAACCAGTACAAGACACTACATTTCTACCTGGCACAGTTGGCACAGGCCTATAATCCCAGTGACTCAGGAAGCTGAGTCAAGAGGATCACAAGTCCAAAGACAGCCTCAGCAACTTAGTGAAGCCTAAGAAATTTAGCGAGACCCTGTCTCAAAATTTACAAAATAAAATAAAAGAAGGGTATGGATGTTGCTCAGTGGTTAAACACCCCTGGGTTCAATCTCCAGTACCAAAAAAATTTAAAAAAAAACTACATTTCTCATAAATAGTCATAGAAATGGAACTCCCTGGAAGTTGTAAACCATGTGACAAATGGTCACAGCCACAGAACTTCAGAAGGGCACAAAGTATTGGTCTTCTGTGGTTCCAAGAATTTCTGAGTTCCTTGATCCGTCAGAGACCCAGAACTATTGGGGGAACTACTGGGGGTGTGTGATGGGCTCATATACCAGGAGGGAAAGTGAGAGTAGCTCCTCAGCTGTGGTTAAACAGGGCTCCTCACTGCTACAGAGGTGAAGGAGACCTTAGGGCTGGAGGTAATGGCTTTTTAGCAACCATATGTGTTTATTGTTAAGGAAACAAACACATCCAACAGGAATCATAGAAGGATTTTTTATGCAACCACCAAGTCATCATAAACAAAAATGGGGAAAAAAACAAAATAGAAAAAAAATGGATGAATAAATTATGGTCAATTCATACAGTGAAATATTCTACAGTAACTTAAACGACAACTATACGCATTGTGAAATATTCTCACAGAGGAAAAAACACATGAAAGAATACATATGCTATGATTCTATTAATATATTTGTAGCAGATTAAAACTTTTATATAGAGAAGCATAAACATGTAGTAAAAGCAAAAAATGTGCAAAGAAATGATTATCCAGGCTGTGAAGAAGAAGGATGGGTAAAAAGCAGGCTACAGGGCAGTGGAAAAGCCCTTTACTTAATGACTACTTGTGACTCATCCTTATGTATTTAATGAATGATTCTCTATTTTATAATTTCTCATAAAAGAAAAAAATAAAAAACAAAGTCTTGGAGCAGCTGAGAGCAATGAGTTTACAGCTACAATATGATAGCACAAATGACATGGTAAGAGGTGGGCAGAGCTCTGGAACACAAAAGAGAACAAATGTGATTGGAGAACAGAACAGCAGGAATAGTATTTATTCACAGATTTCTTAATACGTGGACACAGAGCACTCTGGATAGAGGTCAAAGTCTTCCTCTGTCAGAAAGAAATTTCCAAGACAAACTTTGCAAGAACAATGGCCACCAAGGGAAAAGTAAGTAAACAAGCTACATCTATGTTCAATTAGTGCTTTTTTGTGTCTTTATACATTTGCTAAAAGAGGCTCCCTTCAGGGATTACTCTTAATGTACAACTTTTAAAATTGATTAAAAGAATATCAATGGTTCCTAAGCTAGGAATTTATTCTAAGAAAGAAATGGAAGATTTGCAAAAATGTTTACTAGAAGGGTATTCAATTAATTTATTTAAATGCCAGAAAAATATAATTTTAAGTAACTGTACTAACCATAAAATAGACTATTAACTGGTATAAGAAAGCAGATTACAAAATACTACATATAATAGGACCACATTTGGGAGACTGGAAGAGTTTAATATTAAAAGCATAAAGTGATTAATAAAAATATAGATGAATTGTATTTCTTTCTTGCCTTTTGAAAATTCCTATAATTAATTTATACTTCATTTGTAATAAAATTAATGATATTTAGAAACATAATTCAAAATTGTATGAAAGCTATTGAAAAATAAGTATTCAAAGACTGGGAAAATCATAACAAAATAAAAATAGTAGTTAGAATAGAGGATAATAACTTCATTTCTTTCAATGTTACTCATATTTGAAGTTAAAAATATAATTTGTTGCTAGAAAAAAATTAATCTATGGAGTATAGAATCCCTAATGTTTAAACTTCTTTTCATATCTGTTTACTCAAATTATTACATGGAGACTAAATTTTTATTTAAGTCATATACTACTAATAAATATAGTAATTATGTGAGCCTCACTTTTCAGACTTTTACTGAATCACCTAGGGATTTTGTTCAAATGCACAGTTCAAGTTCGTGGGTTTGGGGTAGGGCTTCCATCTCTGAGGAGTTTCCCCGATGATGTACATAATTGCTGGTCTTATGACCACAGTTAAACAGTAAACATATAAAATACATCTGTGTTCTAAATAACAATGATGATTCAGGCAATTCAGAGCAGATTAGAAATGATTCATTCAATAAATACTTATTGAATGTCTCTCATTAAACTGCTATAAATGTATTTTATTTGTTCTGGAAAAAAATCAAGGCATTATAGTAAATCTTAACACACCTGTTTTAATCAAACAGTAAAGAATGTAGGGTCTGGAGCAGTGGCTCAGCAGTTGGAGCACTTGCCTGGCACTAACAAGGACCCAGATTCAAACCCCAGTACCACATACACAGCTAAGTGTCAGAAAATCAAAGGCCAGATGAAAAAGATAAACGAAATTGATTCTCTCTTTTTTTCTCTCCATTTAAAAAAAAGTGTAATGAGTATAATGTAGAATGTAACATGTTTGATTAAGATCCCTTGTCTTGAAAATAAAATAATTAAATATAATATCCAACCACAAACACCTCAACTGTTTTTCATTAAAACATGGTAACAGCACACTCTTTTTATCCCCACAATGTCCTCTTCTCTCCTTCCCTCCTTTCTCTCTTTCAGATTATTAAATGCAAAGCAGCCATTGCCTGGGAAGCAGACAAGCCCCTGTGCATTGAAGAGGTTGAAGTAGCTCCCCCCAGGGCTCATGAAGTTCGAATTCAGGTGGGTGGGGACTCTCCTGGGAGGGGACACTCAGACCAAAGGACTCAATTTCAGTCATTTCGGTCCTATGTGGTAAGACTCAGAGTTCTTGGAGTTTTCCCAGTGGGAGAGTTGTATTTTTAGGTTCGGATAAAAGTAAACATCCTTAGGAAAGATGAACTGCTGATCATTTTAGTAATATTTGACAATGGCTTAAACTTTAATTGAGCAAACTTAGTCTTAATAGTAAACCCTAAGAATCAGAAAAAAGATTTCACTTTGGTTTGGAATTAGTTTGCTTTTGTTATCCAATTGCCAATTATAGAAAAGTGGTTTTTAAAGGAAGGGAATGAAAATCAAAAGCATGAGGAAAACTCTGGAGAGCAGCCCTGGGCAAAAAGTGGGTCCTGGGTACCCTGATCAATGGCAGGTGTGGGTCAGCAGGGAGAAGAACTGAGGAGAAAATATCACAGTTAGAAAATTTGGACAAGTTCTCCATTTTTTTCTCGGGACCAACACATTACGTACATGAGAATGAATGGGACAACCTCATGGACAGATCCTACAGAATTATGCAGGGATACATTGATAATCAATTTAGATGATATCTCTCTATAAAAGATTTTATACATTAACTTTATTGCATACAGTCTCAACAAAACTTGAGCAAGCCATAGAAACCCACATTCCCTCCCTTCCCTCTGCCTGAGAGATTATTACTTGTATCTATTACCTTTGCTTTTTCCTCTCCTGGAGATAGTAATTGCCAAATCTCTTTCTGTGATTTTCTGACAACAATGAAAGGGAGAAAACAGAAATGTTTATAGGAGGAAAATACTTTTAACATATTATAGTTTTTATTCTTTTTTATACTCAAAATGCAATGATTTATTGAGTTACAGAGTGTTGTAATGCTTCAAGATGACAATGAACCTAAAATTATATGTTACATTCAATCCAATTATATGACTGTAGATTCACCACTCAAGTCTCTCATTGCTTCATAGGTAATTGCCACTGCCATATGCCATTCCGATGCCCATGCTATTGATCCTAAGTTTTATGGGGCTTTTTTCCCAGTGATCCTTGGCCATGAGGGTGCAGGAATAGTGGAAAGTATTGGGCCAGGAGTGACCAGCGTCAAACCAGGTATTTTAGTATCTGATCTCAATTAAATAAAAACATCAAGAGTTTCTTGGTTATAATTCCTGATACTGTCTTAACTTCCCATATGATAATTAATCTCTTTATGTAGGAGGACCATCTTTACCAAAGCTAAACTAAGACATAATCTATCAGTCTATCAAAAGGACAGAATATTTTAAATCAGAACTAATAAATTTGGGAAATATCATCACTTTGTTTACATATAGTGTTGAGAAATTATCCTCTAAAGCAAATTATGAAGTTAAACTGCAGACTCCATGGTGCGCAAATGACAGTTTATTACAACTTTCCCTATAAAACAGAAAACTAAATTATATAAAGAATGAGGCTTATGCATTTGTCATCATTAGCTTAAGGGTCTTAAGATAAAAATAACACTTCTTAAGGAAAAAAGATACCTAAGTGAAGTATGCTAGTGGCTGAAATTATTTCATATTCGTAACATATCTATTAAATACTGGAAAATAGAACATGTAATACTCATTTGTCAAACAGGAGGAACCATATCATTCTCTCCTCCTTTAATGAGAAAGCTCCAAACTTAGAGGTATATTAGGATCTATCCATTCCAGAAAAGATCATAGAAACAAATTGCTTCCTAAAGTTTGGCATCCATGAGGGAGTTTGCCAATGTAGTTGGTCCCTTGCTCTGCCATTTGCTGGCTATGTGATCTTGACCATTTACATTTCTCTGTGACTCCACTCAGACAAGAATAGCACCCATCTGAGATGGCTATTCTGAGAATTAACTGGGATCATAACATAAGCAGTTGGAATGGTGCCTGTAACATACTGAATGTTGAACAAATGTGAATCATCATCTGTCATCACAGGACAGAAGCCATTATTAAATTGGAATTGCATAAAAAGCAAAAATTATGGACTTTGAACATGAATCTAAGTAGAGAAACTTGGCAATGCCATAAAGTTTCCTCTCTCCTTGTTGCCTATCTGGTTAAGTTCCTCTATCATGTAAGGATGGAGTGTTCCATGCAGGGTGTTTGGAAATGTAATAAACAATAGTCATGCTCTAGAGAGTCGCACTAACAGCAGAGTCTCAGACAGTACTCTGCACCTGATAACACCAATACAGATTTGTTACTTCACTACCAGCAGAGTAATAACTTTTTTTAAAAAGACAATATGCAATACTCGAGAGGATCCACAATCTTGTAAGTTAATAAATATTTTAGCTACCCATATTTTCTATTGAATATAAAGTGTGTACTATTTTTTTAAATGGTGCTTTCCACTGATTGATCTGCCAGAAACTATTTACAAGTGTCATCTTATGCACCATCCAACATGTGACCTTTCTTTCTAGGTGACAAAGTAATTCCACTCTATGCACCTCAATGTAAAACTTGCAAATTCTGTCTGAATCCACACTCAAATCTTTGTGGAAAACTCAGGTAAGCTCCATACACTGCTAATAGGAGTATAAATTGGCAAAAATATTTGGGGCAACACATTGACAATACCTGAATGGAGGCAAAAACGTAAAAACCTGACCCCTAATTCCACTTCTAGGTATGTACAACACACTGTTCCAAACACATACAAAGAGACACATGCTAGAATGTTCCTTGCAACATAGTTTATAATAGCAATCAATTGAAAGCAGCATGAATGCCATCAATAACTGTCTGGACTAATAAATTGCCACACAGCACAATGAAATACCATATAACAATGAAAATGGCTAAACTTGAAATATGCTTATTGACAAAGAATAATCTCACAGACAGTGTTAAGGGAAAGAAACAAGTTGTTGAAGGGTATATTTAATAAGTTTTCATATTAAAAATCAATATCATACATTATTTACAGTAACATGTATATGTGGCAAAATTATAAATACACTACTGGAATTCAGAATAGTATCTACTTCTATAAGGATGAGAGAAGAGTCCAAAGAGGCAAAGTTATTTTTCCCAGCATCACATAAAAGTCTTTAACCAAGGCACAAAGGCTCAAGACTCTAGATCTTAATTGCCCTGTTTATATTTTATTGAGACTATAGAAGGATCCATTTGTCCTAATGCTGATTAAAACTAATTATTTAACAAGTTAAAACTATATCACTCTTCTGTCTGCTACTGTGCCTCCATTTTCTTATCTATGTAATGGGGATAATATCATCAGCTGCTTTGGAGGGTTATTGTAGATATTCAAAGAATTAATACTACACTCTTTGGCAAAACTTTATGAAATAATGGATTTAGACAATGACCATAAATCACAGCATCACAAAAAGTCATTATCTTATAAAGATATTATGTCCCTCCAAATGAACCATATCATACCACCTTTGAAGTATTCCCACAAAGTTATAAAACTTGAATCAAATCAAGCATTTAGATTTTAAAATGCTTATTTAAGAAGAAAAATAAGAACAGAGAAATACATTAAAACAGATTTTAGGAATGTTATGGGCAAATCCACTAGGAGGAAAACTCTATAGGACAAATGACTGTTATAACAAATTGCAAAAAAAGAAAAAAGGGGATAGGAAAGAATTTATAAATTAAGAGACTTAAGAGACATATCAACCAACTGCAATGTGTGGTCCTAAAAGAATCTTAGAAAAACCAGGCACTATGGCCCACACCAGTAATCCTTGTGACTCAGGAGGCTGAGGCAGGAGGATCACAAGTTCAAGGTCAACCCCAGCAACTTAGCCAGACCCTGCTTCAAAATTAAAAAAAAAAAAATTAAAAAGGCTAGGGATGTGGTTCAGTGGTAAAGCATCATGAGGTTCAATTCTCAGTACAAAAAAACAAACAAACAATCTTAGAAAAATAAATAACAGAATATTTTGGGGATACATACTAAAATACTTTTATTAATATAGGTAAAATAGTGATGAATGAGATTTGCTTCAAAATAGTCCAGTGCAGGGGAAGAGATACACATTGTGGCAGGGTCATAGGTGAGACTAGATGCCCTTAAATTGATTGTCACTGAAGCTGGGAAATGGGTACATGGATGTTTATTATGCTATTCAACTTTGATATCTGTTTCAAATCTCTGTAATAAAAAAAATTATGAGCTAATACACATAAAATCCTTAAAGCAATTTCTGGCACACAGAAAGCATTCAGTGAAAGTTTGCTCTTAACTATAGAATACTTCTAATGTGAATGTGAAAAGTGTCAAGTTATTTTCTCTATTTTTCCAAATTAACTCCATAAAATTGGAACAACAAATAAATAACACCCAACATTTTTTGGTTGGGAAGTGGTCATTGTCACATTTACTTTCTCCTTTGTATCTCCCATTTTTTAGGAATTTAAATAATCTTTCTATTGATCAAGAACTAATGGAAGACAAAACCAGTAGGTTTACCTGCAGAGGAAAACCAGTTTACCACTTCATGGGAGTCAGTTCATTCTCTCAATACACTGTGGTGTCAGATGTCAATCTTGCCAAAATAGATGATGATGCAAATTTAGAAAGAGTTTGTCTGATGGGATGTGGGTTTTCTACTGGCTACGGGGCTGCAATCAACACTGCCAAGGTAAATTGTTAAACCCCACATTGTATAAAACAGGTTACTGGTTAATATAAAGGAGACAGAATTAATTATCTTCAAACTCTAGTTATGCAATTTATTACCTCTGTGATTGGAAGTAAGTTATTTAATTTCCCAAGAATAATACCTACTATAAATACTAAAGGAGATAATTATATTACATATATAAACATCTGGCCTAACATTCAGCATATATATTTGGCAACTACTGCATACTATATACTATACCAGCATGTTAGATAATAGACCAGTCCTGATTTAAATAGACCTGCTTAAATATGTTCCTGGAACAGTTCACACAAGAGCATCAGAAACTACAGAACCTTCCCCCATCTCATTCCAGCCACCCCAACCTTCTCCCTGATGCTGTATAATTTTTCTCTCTCCATCAAGAATCACTTCTCTCTGCTTCTCATCCTATCCCTTTATGGCTACAAAGGAAAGGACTATATGCATAATCACTCATTGGAGATTAAATTTAATTTACATGATAAAGGAAAAGGAAAAGGATAAGCATTATTTATGATTAAGAATCAAGTAAAGTTTCATGGATAAAATGTCCCTTATGTGAGAAGTAAGTATTGGTTAGCTTTTAAGTAAAGGAAATTAAGGGGCTGGAGAGGTCGTTCAGTGGTAGAATGCTTGCCTGGCATCTGCAAGGACCCAGATTTGAACCCGAGCACCACATACATGATATAACTAAGTAGAGAAAAAACAAAAACCTGATGAAAAAAATATAAATAAAATTCACTCCCTCTCTTTCTCTCTCTTTCTTGTGGGTGTATGCACACACACAACACACACACATGCACAAATCCTCTTTTTTAAAAAAAGGAAATTAAGACAAAGTATATAAGGCTGAAGGACAGCAGGAAATAAAGCATGAGGAGAGAAAAGTGCAATAATTTGTTGTGGCTGTAATACTGGGAATATCATTGGAGATGAAGCTAAAACATAAACATAAGTCAGATAGCAAAAATCCTTTAATACCATGCAAACACATTTGGACTTGATTCCATTTAAATCAATTGACAATTTGGAATGATCAAGTGAGTCAATCCACATTTACATACATCATTGAAAAGCAACTATAATGTTAAAACAACTGAATTAGAATTATTAGAAATACAGATATCAAATTACTGGGATCCAGTTTAGGAAGGAAAAAATAGACCATTTAGCATGTCTGGGCTTTTAAACTTTATTCTGACAACACTAAAGAGAAAAGTAAAACAAGGGAATTATTTCCACTTGAGTTAGTTTCTTATGCACTAATAATCTTAATAGCCTTTAAATAATTATCCAAATTTGAGTAGACATGCATCATCTTCACAACAGCAAATTTTTTGCATTGCTTATATCATACAGTTTTATGACAGGCAGTCTTTTACTTACATGTCTGAGCATTCATCTTCTCCACAAAAGAAAAAAAAAGGACAGTTGCATTACTTATTTTGTATGATAAGGAGGAGGAGAGAGAGAATATTGTTGTTATACTGGGGACTAAACCAAGGCAGGTTTTACCACTGAGCTACATCCCCAGCCTTTCTAATTTTTTGAGACAAGTCCTCACCACGTAGTTAAGGATCTCACTATGTTGCTGATGCTGCCCTATAACTTGTGATCATCCTGCCCCAGTCTTCCAAGTTGCTGGGGTTACAG
>PVKS010047903.1:0-12639 GCA_004027875.1 Aplodontia rufa | reverse complement strand
TGTTCGGTAATTCTCATTGAAGAGATTTTTGGTTTCCCTTGTTAGGTTAATTCCCAAGTATTTTATTTTTTTCGAAGCTATTTTGAAAGGGACTGTATTCCTGAGTTCTTCTTCAGTCCTGTTATTATTGGTATATAGGAAAGCTATTGATTTATGCGTGTTGATCTTGTATCCTGCTACTTTGCTAAATCTACTTATGTCTGTTCAAGTTTTCATAATAAAACCTGAATATTTCAATAAATGAGTGCCTCCACCATAATAATCAAAGAATATTTCTAAAAGATTCTCTACTTCCTTAATTAATATTTTGTGGTATGATTAGATTGTGCTAGAATTTTTATGACATATTTTGAATATTTATTTGCTCCAAATATCCTTTGGAAAATATAATGCTGATTGATCTATGTGGGTTGATATGTAGAAATAGATATACTTTTAGTTTTTTTTACTTTGAAAGGTAAGTAGGATAAACGAGCTTATATATAAATGAATGTATCCAACAATGGAGTATTTTTAATCAATGAATCATGTAGGAAGCTTTGTTTAGACCTTGGCTAATCAATAAACTATTTTGTAAAACAAGATGCATAGATTTGTGGTCATTGGATTAATTTTTAACTCTAAATAAGGTAAAGAAAATAATCTGCAAAGATTTTAGAATTTTTAGTTAAAGCTTTTTAGCAGATTATGTAGTAATTATAAAAGGTATACCACTTTAGAAAACTTCATCATGTTATACTTTCAATCATTCAAATTCAATACTTGCACTCTGTTTCATTACTTTAAGACTTTCTGCTGCTTTTACTTCTCAGAAATGGGTGTGCCTAAAAGAAGCTTAGGTAGCAATAACTGAGATCAAACCAGATTTGTTCCCTCAGTGATAAAGTGAAAGCAAAACCTTAGTTTTCTCCAGTGTTCATGTCATTCTTAATTTTTTTATTAAAACATAAAACTCAGTGCTGGAGCAGTGGGTCAGTGGTTACAGTGTTTGCCTGGCATGCATGAGGACACAAGTTCACACCCCAGCACCACATAGAAAATGAAGTGTCAGAGCAACAAAAGCCAAATGAAAAACTAAATACAGTTGATTCTCTGTTTCTTTCTCTCTCTCTCATTGTCCCTCTCTCTCTTTAAAAAGAAAAAGAAACAGAAAAACAAAAACATAAAACTCTAGTAAAAACACATTAGTATATCCTTAAAAGGAATTTAATACCATTCAATTTCCAGTGAGTTAGAAGAATCTATATTCACATAGTTTCATGTATATGATTGCATTTCTAATTTTTAAATATAAAGAGGAAATATCCCTTCAATATATGATGCAGTGCTTATCATGTATGAAACAATACTATAAAGAATCAGTGTTAAATGTAAATTTAGATATTGTCAAGATAAAATATCAGAACCCATAAATACTAGTTAAAGTGCGCAACTCTGAAAAGCAGTTCACTCTATTTATTAATTCATTCATGTCAGTCAATCCATTTATCCATCTGCCTGCCCACACCTCAACTGTTATTTGCACGATATTGAGCTATATGCATTATGTGGTTTATGGAAATACACAAAGAGAAGAAGGATTTAGCAAGATCTACAGTGCACTAGAACCTTTTTTATTAATGTTGAAAAGGATATGGAAATAAATAAAAGCTTATTATAAATGAGCTTTTCTGTGTACCAGGTCATATAGAAGTTTTTTCATAGATTAAAACATTAGGCCTGGGGCTGGAGTGGTGGCTCAGCAGTTATGGCATTTGCCTGGCATGTATGAGGACCTAAGTTCGAACCCTAGCACCACGTACACAACAAAGTGTCAAAGCAATGAAAGGCACATGAAAAACTAAATAAAATGTATTCTCTCTCTCACATTGTCCCTCTCTCTTTAGGGGAAAAAAAAACACTAGGCCTTAGAACAAAGGGACATTCAACTGTATGGTATATCTGTCACTTTTCAAAGAGTAATTTAAACACCACATGACATGAACACCCCCTGACAGACTCTTGATGCATTCCTAAGGTTTTATGTTCTGAAAGGTAAGAGAGATAAATGTATACTGGGGCAGAAGAGTCCTTATCATCTAAAATGATAGCTCCTACAGAACTGGACAGGAAGAAAGAAGGGATTAGCTTGATCCAAAAGTCATTTCACCAAGCTACATTGATGGAAGTTCAACTGGCGGAGCAATCCATCCTCTATCGTGGGGATTTACAGACATTTCTCTGGATTTAACAAACTGGGTTTTCAAAGCAAAGCTGTTCTTTTAGATTGTGCAATGATGTCACAAGGTTTCTAAGTCACTCCAAACTTTCCTTGGAAATTGAGTTTCGCCTACCTTATGTTGAAACCCTTTGCTTCAAAGTTTACTTTGTGACAACACATTTTGTTGAAGATGGGTAAAATGAATAGATATTTTAGAATACCAAACTTGGGCATCTGCGAACACCTGAGCACCATTTTGAATGAAGTAATGGTGCTGAATTAAACCAGAAATAGGAAATTCTACCCCCATTGGTTTTGTTGGTTAGAATTGTGTTTTATTGTTATAAAACTTAACACAAAGATCCTTGGTTTGGATGTACACTCTCTTAGATTCTCTAGCTAGCAGGTTTCATTGCTATTTAGTGACTGATATCCAGTGTGACTTTCTGGTTAGGCTGTCACCTAGTCTATGTCACCTAACCTTCTTGATTACTCCTCTCTTACTCTCTCTCTGCACCTGGTGGACAAAACAACTCCAGCTCTTGTCCTCCCCTTATTGCTTCATGACTTTCTTAAGCATGCCACTGCCTTACAGTTCATGCGTGGACTGCTAATTCTATCTCCAAAGTTTTTCCTTCATGTGCCTGTATAACCTCACCTCTATCATTTCTCTGCTCAGTTGTCAGACTGTCAAAAAGGACTATGCATTTTGCATATAGCATTACACATCCTATTATATATTGAAACTCACTCACCTCTAGATACCTCTTACTCTACTATATTTTTATTTATTTTTCTTCCTCTATGACTGGTTTTATCAAAACATTCTATTCCTGACACAAGATGCCCTTGTGAACTTTTACCTTGTTTTTGCTTCAACTTAAATACCAGGCATTTTCTTCTCAGAGGCTTAAGTTTTGCAATCAGCTCAACCTAAGAACAGGGATATTACTTCATAATGGTGTTAAGATCAGAAAGAATTCAATTCAAATTCTAGCCCCACATTTTACAGATTTGATTAAATGCCAAACCTGAGCCTCAATTTTTCCATTCCAAAAAATAGAAAGTGGTTATCACATGAGGTTAAATGGTAGTTTGAGTGTCTACATTACTTATACAATCAAAATAATAATTATTGATTTAAAAAGTTTTATTTTAGCCACATAAAAAGTTTAGAGGGTTAGATTCATTCATGTCAGAATTCCCAGCATTTTTTTAAAGCTCCTGATCTTTTTCTTGTTTATCTTATTGAAGTTATTCACTGTTCCTCGAAATCTATGAATAAATTATTACCTCAGAACCAGGCATTCTATTGGATCTCTAGAAATGAAAAGGAGTTTTAAGTTTGAATTAGGCATTTATTTAAGGCTTGCACATTTGTTTTCTTCTTGCCATCATTATTACTGTGTTAGTAATAATACTATTGTTGGTATACTCATTATTTTCATATTAAAAGTCACTGGAGGAAAAGACCAGGAAGGAAGATAAGATACATGAGAAATTTGCCAGTAAATAATTCTAACAAATGGATCTCTCCTTTTAGTCATAGAAGTCTCCAGAATGTTTGAAAGAAATTCTTTTAATTTTCCTAAGGCAGGCTAGCTCACATTGTCTATGGAAACCTTTCTGGAATTCTTTTAAGTAAGTGTGTCTTAATAAAATTCTGACAGCAGAATGTGATGTTCATTTTCAACTATATGGAATCTCTCCTTCCCAGACAGCGTTTAGATAATCACTCAGTCCCCAATTTGAGTGTTTGTGCCAGTGGGTAATTCTCTGAAAAGTCTCTATATTATTTTTTAGATATCTCAACTATTAGGAAACGTGTCTTCATGCTGAAGATAGATCAGTTTCCATGTAAATTAGTCCATCTATTTATTCAGGTTATACACATTAAACACTGAGATAGAAGAACAAAAATAAAAGAGGAAACTCATTTCTACCCTGAAGTAGCACATAGTTTCCTGTGAACAACAGAATGATTGCATTAATAAGAAAGTGTGATTAAAAAGCTAATGAGAGGGGATTTTCCAGCTAAATTAGGGGTGAAAATTTCATTCAGAAAAATTGTCAACCTGAGTATGAAGGTACAATTATATATTTTAAAATTCAGATTTTAATAAATATTTTAAAAATCAAACAAAGTTCTCTCTTACTATATAAGTTTCAAATGTGATAATAAGGATGGCACCACCATATGAACCAGCTATCCCACTCCCTGGTATTTTTTCATAAGATCTAAATTTGACATACTGCAGATGTACAGTCACATCAATGTTTATAGTAGCACAATTCACAATAGCTAAATTATGGAATCAACTCAGTTGTCTATCAATAAATGAATGGATTAAGCAATTAACACACACACACACACACACACACACACACACTGTATTTCTACTCAGCCATAAACAAGAATGAAATTAATACATTTGACAGTAAATGGATGGAAATGGACAATGTTATGCTAAGTGGCATTTCTAGTTTCTGGCCAAACTCAAGAAACTCAAAAGTCGTGTTTTCTCTCATTTGTGGAAGCTAGAGCAAAATAAAGGAAAAGGAGAGGGGTGGATAAGATTCATAAAGAACCACTCAAATACAAACTAATGTATGAACTAAAGGAAGTCTAGTAGAGTAGGGGAAGGAGAATGGGGGAGAAAAGGAGGAACAAGAAGTAAAAGGGGGAGGGGAAAAAAGGAGGGTCATTATCTGAAATCAATTTCCATGCATGCAAGTTTGTCAGGATGAACCCAACTGTTATGTATAACTATAAAACTCTAATAATAATAATAGTAATAATAAAAGTGAAAATAATAAGTAATCTGAAGAACAACAAAACAACAAAAATAAAGAGAGAAATAGGTATAACATCACACAATAATCCCAACCACTGATACCCAGAGAAAGAAACAAATCTGGAAGAAGTGGAGGGTGTAAATATCCCCCACAAGGCAAACGTAAATGCATAATATCCTGGGAATTCTAACAAGGAGGTGACCTTGACATTCTTGATGACCCAGACCTTATAGAAACCCTAAGGCAAAAAGAGCAAAACAGCAAAGTGAATACATTGAAGAAGGAAATGAGAAAAACTGGTGGTGATGCTGAGTTTAACTTCAGGTCCAGAAGTGGAGTTAGGACATAAGAGAAACCTTTGCATCCTAAACACTTTAACAAAGAGCACAGCTCACTTATTTTAGCAAAATTGGTACATTGCAACTCATCTGTGCCTTCTCAAAACCACCTGTCTGCAAAGGCCCCACCCAGTTAGCTTAGGTACAGAAACACTTATTTAACCTCCCCATGAAATTCTTAAAAAAAAAATAAATTCTCACATATAGTGAGTCAAATGACTTCCTTTCTGTTCTATCAAAGAGAAATGGTATTTCTAGAGTCATCGTAAAATAATTACAGAAAGTATGTAGAAAATCTACAACCAAAACATAAAATAAAATATGATTGAAATGGAAAGAGCTATAAAAACAAGAGTAAAGGAATGTGATATAGAATAAATCCTAATCCACAGTTTTTTGATTTCTCCATGATACCAAATAACTTAAAATGAACTTAAGTTCAATAAAAGTAGTTTTGAACAGAAGGTATTAAAACAATCAAATAAGACAAAAATGGAATTTGGAGATCAAAGGAAATACAGTATGGAACAAATGTTTGCATTATGTAACTAATACATTGAAAAATAACAACAACAATGACAAAAAGAAAAATCTCCAGAATGTCCTATACCTAAATTCCTGACATTTGAAAAACTCATACTAAATAAAATGAAAATGACACAGAGAAACAATTAGCAAGACATTAATACATTTGGAAGATGTAGTGATTTAGCCTAAGATAATTGATGTAAATGAAGTGAAATATCCTGCATTGAGAATAGAAAATCAACTTTATCTAATGCAAGATACATTCCTGAAAAGAAACACAAATTGGATGCACAAATCAAGGGACCCCTGGAGTTTTAGGATGCAAGTAATAAGGCCGATATTTATGTTAAATTATCAAACTTTGAGATATTAAAGCAAGTTTATAAGCATTTAGACAGACAAAACATATCGTCTATATGGAAGCAAAATCAGGCTATCCTCAACTTTTTGCTCAGCAATATTTTTTCTGCAACATGATGAGCTGCACATCAACAGAAAATATCTAGAGTTCTGAGAGAAAGTAATCCTCAAGAGTAATAATCTAACCAATGTGTTGTGTTTCAACTATAAAGGAAATAGAAAGCTTTCAAACACTAAAGAATTGAATGAGCATAGAAGCTTAAATCATCTCTGTATAGTTCCTTGAATGAGCCAACCAATTAAAAGCAAAAGCAATATTAAAAATGTAGAAATAGACAATTATGACTGAAAGACCAGTGGTAAAAATAAAGTGCATAAAATATAAAGATAATATTAAAGTAAAGTTATATCATTATGACCATAGGGGAAAAATACAAATTGAACATTTTCTTTCTGTTCATAAACACATACACAAATTATCTGTGCTCATACTCTCACAGACACTGAAAAATAGAAAGAAGAGAGGCTCCTTGTGACTTTATCTTTCAAAACAGTTATTATGTGAGTTAAAATTAAAATACACCATTGAAAATAAGTATAATGTTCAATATTCCTTCCATAATATATTTTTTTAATTTTAACTTAAAAGGAACTTTTATTAAATATTGTGGTCAGTGTTGAAGAAATAATTTAAACTTGTTCTTCTTGTTAGATTTAATTGTATAATTATATAATGGTCAAGTAATATCTAATTTAATAATTTCAATAATATTTCATTTTATAAAGTTATTTCTATCTGTATCTTTTCATTTTTTCTTTTTCCCTACTATATTCCTTCTTCTCTTCCTTTTTTTTCTTTCCTGCCTACCTTCTACTCTCATGTAAACAAAGAGGTTTAGAATTATAAGCTCCTAACGCTTAATGGTAGGAATTGGAGATGCTGTTTAACATTTTTTAAAATTTTCTTCATTGCTTGAATTTTTGTAACATACATTTTCCATTTTATGAAAACAAATAGCCAGGTGTGGTGTCATATACCTCTAATCCTAGTGGCTCTAGAGACTGAGGCAGGAGGATAACAAGTTCAGAGCCAGCCTCAGCAATTCAGCGAGGGCCTAAGCAACTTAGCGAGACCCTTTCTCAAATTAAAAAGAATGAAAAGGGCTTGGGATGTGGCTCAGTGATTGAGCACCTCTAGGTTCAATACCTGGAACCAAAAATGAATAAAAGAATAAAAATTTCCCCCTTAATACCCACATTTGTAACAATGAAAACATAGGAAGTTTATATGCAAATATGTTATCAGTTGCTAATTCTGGGTAATATGAATATAACTGTTGATATCTGTTTTTAAAAGTTTTTTCTATTTAATTAGAGATTTCATATAAACTGGCTTATGCATTTTAAATTCACAATGAACTCTTCACCCAAATGAAGACTGTCTTTAGAACCAGGTGGAGGTAGATTAACATGTAATCTGTACTTTAGTGCTTCCTACATGTATGACCTTAAACAAACACCTTAAACGCACACAAATTTGCTTTCTTGATCTACAACACAGAGATATCATACAGACCTATGACTTTAACGTGAGACCAAATAATATAAAATGATTCATCTAGTCGCTGGCATATGGTTGGTTATCCCTCAGTAAATGAGGTTTCCGTTATTTACCATTTTTCTTTTATAGTATGTTTATGTTGCCAAAATTATATAATTATGCATATATAAATATTGCATGTACATGATCATATGTAGTAATTTACAAAGGCACACACACTATAGCAAAACTGACTTATAAAACTGAATACTTGAAAAAATTAATGGCATTTTTTTTCAAAATCGCTGTTTCCATCAGGAAAACAGTTACATGATTTTATTAAACTACAAGGCATACAGGTAATTGTGGAACCCAATGAAGCCTATGTCATATTCAAATTAAAATCCATCCCTATCTCTCATTTTCTCACTCATTCATGTTTCATAGGCAAATAGTTTAAAAAATAAATTACAAGCTCAATCTAAAACTAGACATGCAAAAATCATCTAAACCCTTTCCTTGAAAAACCCATAGAACATGATGGAATGCTGTATGTATGAGCTACATAATACAATATGTACCTGTCCAATTTTTACGTACTTAGTGTGTCACAGAAATTTTATTAGAGAAGAGACTTCTTATGGACAGAATTGTCAGATTTACCAAATAAATAAATAACAAAATAAAACAAAGAACAACAGAAACCAAGAACCACTAATACCATCAGAAATGACCATTATAACAAAAACAGCGTACTCAGTTAAAACTGAATTTCAGATACACAGCAGACAAAATTTCTAGTATAATCATGTCCCAAAAATTGTATTTATTTAATTTGGTCACCCTATTCTAAGAAGATATGACTAATATTTAACAGGTATTCTGAGAATGCTTAGACCCATGGCAGAGACATTAAAAGCATCATGTTTCTGGATTCTCTGTCAGCTAAAAATTCGAAAAACCTGTACTGGGAAAGGTTAAAAAACAAGCATGACAAAATTTTGGGACTTAGAATTTACAGTCATTGGAGGGAGTTTGGAACTTTTTTGATAAGAAATGGGGTGTTGAGCTACATTAGGTTCTGAGAAGCCCAAGGATATGGTTAATGCTGCTCTTCAGAAAACAATGGGCTTTCAGCAGCTCCCATAGCTCTGCGAGCAGTGTTCGAGGGTTACAAACTATCTGTCAAAGCCAAAGTGAACTTGGTATTCTACCATTCGTTCAGCATTTATAGCATATTTCTTGATTTTATGTATTGAAAAATCTTTTGGATTATCTATGATACTACTATGTTTTTATAGCCAACAATATTGGTGTAGAACGAAGTAAAAGGTCTTTCTGTTTTAATTAAGGAAATCAATAGCTTGGCAGGAGTACAAAAAGATTTCAGTTCTAAAAGTTCTAAGATGGCATAAGACTTGTTTGGGCCAGGTGCATCCTTAATCTATCAGAATAGGAAACATGGGAGTTAAGATTGTAAAATCTTATCACACAAACCGAAATTCAAATTCTTACCCGTTTGCTACTTATGTAACCTTGGCAAATATATTTAGAAATATTAAGTTCTGGTTTTCTGGTGGAATTTAAGCTTCACCACACATCAAGGGTTATTTTGAAAAATTAAGGACATAAAATATATAAAGTTGTTAGAAGCCTTAGTTGACACATTACATAAAAACTATTTTTTGCTTTGGTGTGGTGGACTTTTGCTTTTGAAACCAGGTGATTTACATTCAGATTATAGTTCTGCAAGTTGGCTGGTTGCTGCCAATTTATTTCAACTTTGAGTTCCTGTTTTCATTTCTTGAAGACTTTATTATTGCCAGATATGATTAGCTTCTTCTGAAGATTAAGTTAATGTCTTAATTCTTACATATTAAGTTAATTTACATAGATACAGAGCTTACTAGGCTTTTGTAGATCTAATAGGTACTTCACAATATTATACATTTGATTCATTATTTCAACAAATATTATTTAGTGCCCATTATCTATAAGACAAGGTGAAAAAAAAAAGCATAGTCTATTGATGTGTCAGGAGGGATTTGGACTTTCATTAGTGTAATTACATGATTTATACTATTTACAAACACAAGTAATTGCTATAAAAGAAAGAAGTCCGATTTCGAATGAAAAGGATAGGCAATACCTCCCTGAGGAACTTATATCCCCTTTTACTCTTTGCACCAGTTTCTTATCTGGAACTTAAGAGACTGAGAAATAAAAGGCATTTTAAAATGTCACTTGCCGATTTGGGAATAGAACTCAAGTTTCTTGATTCCCAAACTTTAGCTCTCTCATGATGTAGCTAAGTATTGCTAAGGATCCTCTTCCTATCTGAAAAAAGAAGGAAGGTCAGGGAAAGAAGATGATCTCTATGGCAACCTAGAGTCTGAATCTTCAAACTTATCGCTGCTACAAAGTGAAGTTTGTAAGGAAACCCCATGAGAGGAATTTACTTATTTTATCCCAAAGCATCTTTGGTCTGCACACACATATACCACCATATGGGATACATTTAGAACTTCATTAGAAGAAGAAGAATTAGTCTCCCATTGTACCCAAAGGAAAAAAAAAAGAGACCCAGAGGATAGATACTTTAGGAACTGAAATAAAAGACTTTTAAAATAAATCTGCCAAACACAACTTGAGGAGAAATAAATTGAAGCTCATTTGAAGAAATTCAAATGAAATGAACAATTAATTCACTTGTAAAGCTGTACAGGTACTTGTGTTTTGGGGAAAGAGACTGCATTTAATTTCATATAGTGGGAGAGAAGAATACAATAACACATATTAAGAGAAGCACCAAAGGACTGTTTTTTATTTATTGCAACACGGGAAAGAGTTGCAGAGTTGAAAAACTTAGACCCCTGAAAATAATGATCCATTTAAAAAGAGTCTCAACTCTGAAGACTTTTTAATTTTGTCATTAAGTACCAGAGGCACATAAATTTTTTAGAGGACCAGCACATTTGACTAGAGTTCTAGAGAAGAACAGAATTAAAAGTGAGAATGAATAGGAATGCACAGAAAAAGGCATAGGAAGAGGAGAAGGGAGAGATGTCAAACTGATTCATTACTAAAGCCAATACCACCAAGTATACTTTCTAACAGATCCAGTCTCTCAAAACTCATCAGTGTTCATCTTCACAAAACCCCCTGTGTAAGCCATCGTTGTCTCTAATCTGACCTACTATTTTGATATCTAGTTTGCTTCTTTTCTTTCATCTCACCCAGCAGAGAATATTTTCCACACAAAACCCTTTCTAACACATAAATAAACAAGTTAAAGTTCTTTGGTTCATATCTCATCAATGGTTTCATGTTGTAGTTAGAAAAGAAAATACCAAGAAAATCCAAAATATTTTCCATACTTTAAATCTGTCAATGATCTGAAATCCAATTACTTGATTTTTCTTTCTCTCTCACTTTCACTTTCTGGTCATTCTGGTCCACTTCCCCTTAATTTCTAAATCTGCTCCTACTGAGGGAGTTTTTCACATGTACTTTCCTTTCTCTGCATTATATCTTTGCTCAGATCCCTAGTTAATCATCATTTGCTAAGTCAGTTCTATTAAAATACAGCCCCCATCCTCTTGTTTCTCTTTCAATACTCTGATTTGCTTTACTCTATAGCATCTTATCACTACCTGAAATTATTTCTGTATTTCTTTCTCTGTCTTTATTAGAATATATACTCCATAAAGCCTAGGACATAGTCTTCCTGGTTCATAGCAAATTCCTAATATCTGGAATGCTGCATGATATAGATTGGGAACTTGATAAATATTTTGAATGATTAGTAAATGATTTCTATCATCAATTTGACAAGTACCAGGGAAATCTTGGTATGTGCCATACACTATAGCAGGTTCCAGGAATCACTGGATGTGAAGTTGAATGGGCCTTTTAATCTAGTTGGGATGTAGACTTAATCAAACTGTGATCTCAACTGGAAAAATTACAACTGTGATGAAAACAGGAAAGGAAAACGTTAAGACTAGACTGGATGTCCAAGTCATCTTTCTTTTCTATTTATTTATTTATTTACTTACATACTTATTTTTGGTACCTAGGATTGAACCCAGTGGTGCTTAACATCTGAGCCACATCAACAGAACTTTTTATTTTGTTGTATTTTTTGTTTTTTTGTACTTTGAGACAGTGTCATGCTAAACTGCTTAGAGCCTCACTAAGGTGTTGAGACTGACTTTGACATTGTGACCCTCCTGCCTCAGCCCCCTGAGCTGCTGGGATAACAGGCATGTACCACTGTACCCAGCCACACATCTTTCTTGAGGAAATGATCCTTGAGAAAAATCTTAAAGGAGAAATAAAAATTGATTGATAAATTTGAATAAAAGTGTGACAAAGCATCCTCTTGCAGAAAGTTGAAATTAGACCCATATCTTTCTCCTTGCCTAAGAATCAAATCAAAATGGATCAAGGAGCTAGGTATTAAACCAGCTACTTTGCAACTGATAGAAAAAAATTAGGTCCAACACTTCAACATTTGGGAGTAGGCAAAGACTTTCTCAACATGACTCCTAAAGTGAAGGAAGTAAAGTCAAAAATCAGTGAATGGGATGCCATAAAGCTAAAATCTTTTGTACTGCCAAGGAAACAATCAAAAGAGTCAAGAGGTTTCCTATGGAATTGGAGAGAATCATGGGCTATGATTCCTCTGACAAGGGTCTCATATCCAGAATCTACAAAATCCTCAAAAATGTCAACTACAAAAACACCAACAGCCCAATTAATAAATGGGCCAAAGAGCTAAATAGAAACTTCTCACCAGAGGACATTGATCAAGCCAATGAATACATGAGAAAGTGCTCTAAATCTCTAGTAATCAGAGAAATGCAAATGAAAAC
>PVKS010047902.1:0-12641 GCA_004027875.1 Aplodontia rufa | reverse complement strand
CTCAGAAGGAGATCTCTGACCTCCATGAGAAGTCCATTTAACACAGGGGTTCTTTTGGGTGAAACACAGAACCATGGGGAACCAAAGGGGGGAAACCATGACATGGCATCAGTTTGGCTACCTATGTAAATATACATTTGTTCTTGATTGTTTGATAATGATTCCTCCTCAATTGTAAGTCCATATTCAACTAATAAAAAAAATCAATGCACCATAGGGTTATATGTTTTCTCTCATATGTGGAAATTAGAGAGGAAAAAGGAAGATAAAGGTGGTGGGTAATCTTGTAAAAATTAAAGGGAGGTCAGTAGAAAAGAAGAAAGGGATGGGGGGTAGTAGGGAAGTGCCGGGAATATTGGTTAAATTATATTGTTATATTGTGTGCATATATGAATTTGTAACAATAAATTTCACCTTTATGTACAACTGTGATGCTCCAATAAAATAAAGTAAAATGACAAAAATCAATTGACCATAGATGTGAGATTTTATTTCTGGAATCTTTAATTTTATTGGATTGGTCTATGTGTCTATTTTTATGCCAATATAATATTGTTTTTATTACTATTAAGTTCTGAAAACAGAAGTAAGAGATCCCCAATCTTTTTTCAAGATTGTCTTGGTCATTTTGGGTATCTTGAGATGTCAGAGGAATTTTAGGATATGTTTTTCTGTTTCTCCATTTCTCTAAAAATTACCTTTGGGATTTTTTTTTGTTTTATTTTGTTTTTTGTTCTGGGGATTGAACTCAGAGGAACTTAACCACTGAGACACATCTCCAGCCTTTTTTATTTTTTATTTTAAGATGGTGTCTTGATAAGTTGCTTAGGATCTCACTAAATTGCTGAGGGTGGCTTTGAACTTATGAGCCTCATGTTAGCCTCCAAAGTTGCTGGGATTACAGGTATGTACCACCATGCCTGGTTACCCTTGGTATTTTGATAAATATTATATTTAATCTGTGCATAGGTTTGGGTAGTATTACTATTTTAACTATTATTACTATTAAGTCTTCATATTCATGAACACACCTGTTTTTGCTCTTACAGGGATGCAATTGCTATATTTTTTTGATGAATTGGCTGTTATATCATCAGATAATGTCCGTTTCTGTCTCTGGTAACTATTTTTGACTTAAGGTCTATTTTGCCTTTATAGGGTCAACCAAACTTCATTGGTTACTATTTGCATGGAATATCTTTTTCCATCTTTTCACACTCAACCTATTTGTGCCTGTGGGTCTTTAAAGTGAGTCTTTTATAGATAGCATATAGATTAAAAGTATTCATTCTATCTGTCTCTTTTATGAATTTGATCCATTTACATTTAAGGTGGTTACTGATTAAGATGGATTTACTTAAGCATTTTGTATTTTTACTACATCTTAGATTGTTTTTAATTCCTCAATTCCTTTAATGTTGCTTTGTGTTATTTATTGTACCTTTGATTCCTTTCCATTTGTGTATACTTTTTATTTTATTGTCTTGATTTTTTTTTTACCATGGGGATCACAATTAACATCTCACATTTATAACATTATGGTTAGAATTTATACCATTTTAGCTTTAAAAGCACAAAACTGTTTTTATACAGCTGTTTCCCCACTTCACATTGTTGCAAATTATATCTTTACACATTATTGTCCATTAAGAGTTATAATTACTGTCTTTTAAAACATGGAAATCCAAAAAGTTCCAAACTTAAAAAACTGTGATGCTGGCTTTAGCCTTTAATATATTTACCTCTGTGGCAGTCTATTTCTTCATATAGCTTTGAGTTATTGTCTGGTATCTTTTCATTGTATCTGAAGGGGTCCCTTTGGTGTTTCTTATAAGTCTGGTCTTCTAGCAATGAAGTCCCTCAGCTTTCATATATCTGGGAATGTTTTAAATCCTCCCTCATTTCTGAAGGATAGTTTTGCCAGACATAGAAATTCTAGTTGACTTTTCTTCTTTTAGAAGTTTATATACTGCTGCTTTCTGGCCTCTAGAGTTTCTGATGAGAAACATGCTGCTAATCTGAGGAGCCTTATGTGTCAGTCACTTTTCTCTTGTTGCTTTCAATAATCTCCCTGTTTTCAACAATTTTATTGTAATATGTCCTTATGTCAATCTCTTTTGGGTGTGTTCTACTTATAGTTTGTTGAGTTTCTTGGCTGTATGGATTCATGTCTTTCATTATATTTGAGGAGTTTTCAACCATTGATTTGATCAAATATTCTTTCTGTTTCTTTTTTTTTTTATCTAGTTTTCCCACAATTATGGTAGACTTAATGGTGTGCCGTGGATCCCTTTGGTTCTTTAATATTATTTTTTCATTATGTTTTCTTTCTGGTTCCAAGATTGGATAATTTTAATTGTCCTATCTTCAAATCATCTGTTCCCTAGGGTGAAATTTTAATTTCAGCTATTGTAAGCTTCAGCTCCAGATTAAAAAAGAAATTAGTCTTTGCTTTGTTATCTTGATTTTCTTTAGTTCTTTGTCCATGTTTTCTTTTTGTTGAGTATATTTAAGACAGCTGAGTTAAAGTTTCTGCCTTGGTAAGTCTGGTGTCTGAGCTTCCTCAGGAATGGCTTTTCACTTTTTTCCTCCCTGTAAATGGGCCATATTTTCCTGTTTTTTTTTTCTTGGTTAGCCTTGAAATTTCCTTTTCTTCTTTTATTTTGTCAAAACTGGGGGTTTTTTTTTTCTTAAAGAGAGAGAGAATCAACTTTAGTTTCTCATGTGGACTTTGTTGCTCTAACACTTCATTGTGTACATGGAGTTAGGATTTGAACTCTCGTGCTTGCACATGCCAGGCAAGCGCCTCAACCCCTGAGCTACTGCTCCAGCCCCAAAACTGGTATATTTTGAACATTATAATGTAATGTTGGAAATCAGAATCATCCCTCCCCAACAGGGTTTGTTCTTATTTGAGGGCTGCAGTCGTCCGTCTAGTGATGTTTCCATACTGTTTTTGCAAGGATTGCATTCTTTGCATATGTGGTTATATAAAACTCTGTTGTATTATCTCAGTGGTCAGCCAGCGACCTGACAGAGATCTCTTTAAATGCTTGGAGATAAAAGTGAAAAATAAAAACCAAAAAATAGTTTCCCTTGTTTTTTCAGATTGGCTCTGAGCTGAGAGGCATTTTTCTTTGTAATGCTGAGGCAGGCCACCTACAGTTGTACTTTGTATTATATCTCCTGTTTGCACAGACACCAAAGATTATTCAGAAGTGCAAGCTTAGAGTCCTTTTCTGAGCATGTAAAAATCCTGGATATTTGTGTTACATGTATCACAGTAGTCCATTATCATTTATTGCTAAATAATATCCCCCTAAATACACCAAATTTTATTTATCCCTTCATCAGTTGATGGATACTTGGATTGTTTCTACTTTTTGGTTCTTATAAATAATGCTGCTATGACATTGTGAATTCTTTCTATGTATGTGTGTGTATATATTTCAATCTCATTTAAAAAACAGGGGTGGAGCGGTGGCTCAGAGGTTATAGCCCTTGCCCGGCATGTGTGAGTACACGAGTTCAAACCCCAGCATCGTGTACACAACAAAGTCTTGGAGCAAGGAAAGCCACCTGAAAAACTAAATAAAAAATTGTTTCTCTCTTTCTCACTGTCTCTCTCTGAAAATAAAAAACAAAAAACAGGTTCATGGGGATATAGTGAATGTACTATGAGTTGTACATATTTAAAATTTGATGAATATTAATATACATATATAGGTGTCTATATGTATTACATATATCTATGGAAACATCACAATTAAGATAATGTTCTCACCACCCTTAAAAATTTCCTCATGGGGGCTGGAGCGGTGGCTCAGCGGGTTCAATGCTTACCTGGCAAGCTTGAGGACCCGGGTTCAAACCCCAGCACCACGTACACAACTAAGTGTTGGAGCAACTAAGGCCATGTGAAAAACTAAATAAAGTTGTTTCTCTCTTTCTCTGTCTCTCTCACTGTCCCTCTCTTTTAAAAAAATCTTTTTCCCTCATGCATCCTTGTAATCCCATGCAATTCTACAACCCTGTCTGCATCCACTGATCTGTTGTCACTAAACATTGCATTTTCCAGAATTTATATTAGTGGAGTAATATGATATTGCTCTTTTTCACATTTCTTTTACTCAGCACTATTGATTTTGATTTTCTTCCATGTTATTGCATTTATCAGTAGTTAATTTCTTTATTCCTGAGTACTATTCCATTGCATGTCTATGTCACAGTTTATTCAAATATTGATGGACATTTGGGGTTGTTCATGCCCTTTTTGGTATTACAACTAATGCTATTTCAACATTTTATACAAATATTTTTTGTGTTGGTAGGTACCTAGGAGTAAAATGCCTGTGTTGTACGGTAACAACCAACACTTTCAAAAAATGAAAAACAATGGTCATTCCAATAATAGATAAACTCCTGGATCACTTTATATTGTACTAGCAGTATATGAGAGTTCTAGTTGTTCTACATTATTGCCAATACTTGGCTTGGTCAGTTTTTAAATTTTAGCTGTTACAGTGGTTGTACACTGGTATCTCACTGCTTTTTTTAAATTTATTTTTATTAGTGCATTATAGTTTTACATAATGTTGGGATTAGATGTCACATATTCCTAAATGCACACAATTCAGCAATACAACTTTTTCGATATGTGATTTTTTTTTTTTTAAGAAAGAGAAGAACAGTGAGAGAAAGAATCAGCTTTATTTAGTTTTTCATGTGGCTTTTGTTACTCTGACACTTTGTTGTGTACGTGGTGCTGGGGTTTGAACCCATGTCCTCCTGTATGCTAGGCAAGTGCAGTACCACCAAACCACCACTCCAAAACCTCTCACTGTGATTTTATATTATATTTTACTAATGAAAAATGGTGTTGAACATCATTTCAATTTGCAATCCACATACCCTCTTCAGTGAAGTGTATATTCAAAAACTTTGCCCATTAAATTTTTTTCTCTCATTGAGATTGAGAGGTGATTTTTGATATCTTTTGAATGTAAATCTTATGTTGGATACATATTTAGAAATATTTCAGTGTGTGGCTTTGTTTTTTCTTTTCTTACAATATCTTTACTAAATTAAGGCCTGTATATAGATAAAGAAGGAAATCTTCATAAGGCCATTAGTTCACATGGAAGACTTGGAAATTTTAGCTGACCATGATCATAATACAAGGTAATGGTATGATATAGTTAATAAATGCATGCTTCCTTTATGACTATATTTTGTAGATAATGAGAAGTAATAAATGTAATATGTACTTATCACATCACAATATTATTTTCAGTTCTGGAGACTAAATGTTAATTAGAACACTGTCAAATGTAAATGTATTCAGAGGAAATGGATTTAGAGGAAAGATTGAAGAAACTTGGGATGGTTTAGAAAGAAAAGGACTAGGTGAAACAGAAGTGTTTAAAAATTTGATGGTCTATCAGAGGAAGAGAAGAATAGTTAAAAGCATAGGATTTGTATCCAAGGGGCATGGATTCAAATTCTAGCTTCTCATAGTAACTGTACAATATGAGGTATGGTACTCAAGTTTTCTCATTGATAAAATTCACAGTGCGTACTAAGAACTAAATGAATGGTATTTTTAAAACTCATTGAGACAATAGTGATGTCAAGATCATTTATGACATGACAATGTCTAGTGATTCATAGGATGCTTAGGATATTTGTTAAAGCTTTCTAAACAAAAATGATACTTTATCTGGGAGGTACTCTACTAGACTAAAATAATAAATATTTAGTATCTCACAATTTCTGTAGAGGTTCAGGAATTTAGGAACACCATTCCTAGGGGTGGACAGGAGATTTTGACTCAGGGTCTTTCATGAGGTTGTGATATAGATGTCAGCCAGAGGTGCGGTCATCTTAAGATTGACTGTGGACAGAAAGCCCAAGTTCATTCCTTGCTATTGGCAGGAGGCCTCAGCTTCTCACTATACATGGACTTTTCCATGGTATAATTTGAGTATTCTCACAACATGGCATCTTACTTCTACAAGATTCAACAATCCAAGTAAAAACACCAAAAAGAAGCCATAATGCCTTTTATGTTCTAATTTTAGAGGTCACATTTTGTCATTTCTGCCACATTGTACTTTTTAGAAGTGAGTTACTAAACATGACCCATACTCAAAGGGAGGTGGAATTTGGCTCCACCTTCTGAAAGGGGTACTATTAATGAATTTGTGGGCATATTTTAAAACCACTGTAACCAATAAGAGAATTCATGCAGAAAAAGGTTATAAGGATGTTTCTGATGTTGCTGACTTAGGAAAGGAGAGTATTCAACCCTTGTCCCCCTAACCAGGTGCTTGCACCTAGATTTCTCATAATATTTTATCACAGCAAATCTGTTTTCCCTATTTTCTTTCTAATATATTGGGTCCATCCTAGGTTAAAAAAAAATGCTTCAAGGACTGGGGATGTAGTTCAGTGGTTCAGCCCTTGCCTACTGTGCATGAGGCCCCGGCACTGCAGAAAATACAACACAGCAAAGAAAGAAATGTTTCAACTACTTATTTTCAAATTTTGACCTCATAGAAAGATCTGCATTGCCCTGTAAAAGATTCCCCTTTGGGTTTCTGTTATAAGTCTTTTGGTTAATCAAGATAAGCATCTTAGCACATGTCTTCTGCTTAGGCTTAGTTAATATCCATGCTATATGAAGACGATCTTTCCTGCCAATCTGACATAGCATATTAGTTTCCTATGGCTGCTGTATCAAATTACCACAAGCTGAATGGCTTAAAGCAAATAAATTTATTCTTGCATAATTCTAGAGGTCAAAATTAAGGTGTTAGCAGTACTGTAATCCCTCTAAGCTCTAGATGAGAATTTATTATTGCCTATTTCAGCTTCTGGTGGGTTTTAGCATTCCTTGACCTTTTTAAATTGCATCTCTCCCAGTCTTCACCTCCATGCTTCAGGTGCTGCCACCTCTTCAGTCCTTGGTATCTGCCTTTGCTTCATCTTATAAGGACACCTTTCATTGAATTTAGGGCTTATCTGGAAAGGCCAGCATAATGCTCTCCTTAAAATTCTTAACTTAGGAGCTGGAGCTCAATGGTTTCAGCACTTGCCTGGAATGTGCAAGGATGCGATTCAACCCCAGCACCACGTACACAACAAAGTGTCAAAACAATGAAAGCAACAAGAAAAACTAAATAAAGTTGATTTCTTTTAAAAAAATCCTTACTTATTCACATATTTTGCTTTTTGATATTCAGTCTTTTAACATGTAAGGTAATATTCATAGGTTATGGGGATTAGGATGTAGTCATATCTTTCTGAGGGATACCATTCACTTCATTATACCTATTATCACTATTAATTGGCACAGCAAAATAGGAGAACAAAGAAATCCTTAAGATAGCCTCTGTAGTAATTACTATAACTTCTGTTTCTTTAAAATTTACTGTAAATGAGTAGAATAATCAAATGCCTGTAAATAGTTTCTTGGAAAATGTGGGATGTGACTTTTTTGAAGTGTGGTATGAGGTGAAATATTATTCTAGTTGATTAATTTTAAATCAGGTACTTTGTATATTTGTGAAAACACCTATATACTCAACACCTATCAAATATTAATATTTTCTATTTGAAAAAAATATTTGATATAATTGAAGTACTCTGTTAATTCCTTCCTATTTCATTCTATTTCTTCCTCTTTTGAGGTAACTATTCTGAATTCGGTATTTAATCTTTCTCTTGAAAGCTTTAAAAACTATTTTTAAATATAGTTTTTATATGTATATATAGCTTTCACAAATATAAAGCATTTCTTTTTTTTTCCATCCCCACCCCTAAAGCATTTCTTGACATGTATTTATATATAATATGATAAACTTATTTTGTTACTGCTTTTCTCTATGTTATATTTTTTAGATTTATTAATGTTGATAACTTGGTAATTTTGTTCACTATTTTCTCTAATTGTGGGGTGCATATTATTAGTAGCTACAATAGTCAATTTAGCAGTTCATAAACTGCTTTAAAAAAAGGATCAGAATAGGGGCTGGAGCATTGACACAGTGGTAGTACACTTGCCTGGCATGCAGGAGGACCTGGGTTTGACTCCCAGCACTACATACACAACTAAGTCTTGGAGAAAGTAAAACCAGATGAAAAAAAAAATTGATTCTTTCTCTCTTAAAAAAAAAGAATCACAATAAAGGAAAACAAAACATAATTTGCATTCTAAATATTATTTTCTAAAACTCAATAATATATGCATATGTATCGAGTCATGATTTCTCACTGTACGTAGAATAGTTGATGGGAGGTGCAGTGGCACCTGCCTATAATCCCAGCAAGTCAGGAGTCTGAGGCAGAGGATCTCATGTTTGAGGCCAGCCTGGTTAACTTAATGAGACCCTATCTGAAAATAAATAATAAAAAAGGCTGGAGAGGTAGCTCAGTAATGGAGGACCCTTGGGTTCAATCCCTAGTATTATTAAATTATCCCCTGCCACCAAACACCACCACAAATCATATGAAAGTCATAATTCTAACATTCATTTTCACTACTATATTCAGTTATATGAATGTCACAGTTTAAATGTTTTTCTATTGACATTTCAGTTGTTTGCACCATTTTACTATAACAATGCATGACCGCTGAGCATGTGTGCTTCCTTGTGCATATATACAAGTTATACTTACGAGTACAATTATTGACTCATAGACTTATGCATCTTTAACTTCTCTAGGTATTGCTACATTCTTGTCTACTATGGAGTGCTCACTAGTAGAGTAAGAGTTCTATCATTCCATGCACTAGCATTAGATGTTAAAAATGTTGTCAATAATGGGTTGAAAATAACATCATTTTAAATCACATTGCTGATTAGTGAAGATGAACATATTTTCTTATGATTATTAGACATATGGATTTCCTCTTCTATGAACAGCCCCATTTTTCTATTGAAATATCTTTAACTCGTTTTGTAATTTGTTATAAAATCTGGGTTCCAATACTTTGTTAAGTAATATATATTGCATGATGTATCTTCACCTAGCCTATGGCTTTTTTTTTTTTTTTTTTTTTTAAAGAGAGGGACAGTGAGAGAGAAAAAATCAATTTTATTTAGTTTTTCATGTGGCTTTCGTTGCTCCTACACTTCATTGTGTATGTAGTGCTGGGGTATGAATCTGTGTCCATCGCATGTCAGGCAAGTGCCGCAACCACTGAGCCACCACTCCAGCCCCAGTGGCTTGTTTTTTCACCTTATGTTCTTGGATGAAGACAAGCTTCTTTAATGTATAAATCTTATTAAGCTTTTCCTTTTAATAAATCATTTTCTTACTTAATAAATCTTCCCTTTCTGAAGCATAGCAAATTTTATCCTATAACTCCCTTAGCAATTAAAATTTTTTCTCTTAGTAGTTTTTATTCCACTTGGAATTTATTTTCGTATTCGTCATAACCAATGGTAGATTTCCTGGGAATTAATGAAGCTTAAGTGTCAGGGATCATTTACTTGCAGAAGCACCCTTTCCAAGGCTTTGGGAGAAGAACAAGTAATATGTTCCTATCAGTTTATATATATATATATCACATATATATATATATACATATATATATATCTAAATTTTATATATATATATATATTTTTTTTTTTTAAAAGAGAGAGGGACAATGAGAGTGAGTGAGCAAAAGAGAGAATGTTTTTAGTTTTTCATGTGGCTTTTGTTGCTCCGAGACACTGTCGTGTACATGGTGCTGGTGTTTGAACTCATGTATTCACACATGCCAGGCAAGTTCTGTAACCACTGAGCCATTGCTCCAGCCCCTCAGTTGTATATTTTTATAAAATTTGTAAAAGTAAAGTATTTTAGTACTTTTTATTTTTAAAAGAGAGAGAGAGAGAGAGAGAGGATTGGTGAGAGAGAGAGAGAATCAATTTTATTTAGTTTTGCATGTGGCTTTCATTGCGTTCGTGGTGCTGGGGTTTGAATTTGTGACCTCATGCATGCCAGGTAAGAGCCATAACTGCTGAGCCACCACTCCAGCCCCAATCTAGTACTCTTTTCCTTAAATAAGGATTCACAGTTTCAGGTCCCATAAAACTTGCACTTCGCTCCTATATATCTGAACTAGAAATGTCATTTCAATATTTTCCTAACTAGAAAGTAATGATTCAATAAGTTATTGAAATATACAAACCCTTTCCCATTGATTTGTTAGGCATTTCTGTCATTATATCAAGATGTCATAAATGAAGAGGTTTATTTCTGGGCTCTTTATTTTCTTGGTATGAGGGACTGAACCCAGGGGTGCTTAACCACTGAGTCACATTTCTAGTCCCCTTTTATTATATTTTTTATTTTGAGATAGGGTCTCACTAAGTTGCTTAAGGGCCTTGCCAATGGGCTCTTTTTTTTCCATTAAGTATTTGTCTTCCTTCAATTTATTTTAATGTAATGGAGATTTCTAGGAATGTTTTTGTCCTCCGATAGCATTTTAAACCAGACCATTCCACTGGTGGTAGTATCTATTTTATTTAGATGAGACTTAAAAACAGGGAGTTAACTGATTTTATTTGAAAGGCTTACGTCACTGGGAAAAAAAAATAGCTTGGTTTTCTGTTGGGCTTAAGTTGGACTCTGCCTACTTTTTCCAGTCTCTGTCACTGAAGAATCAATCTACCTTTTTTTTTTTCAGGGCTGAGGACCGAACTCAGGGCCTTGCATATGCAAGGCAAGCGCTCTGCAACTGAGCTAAATCCCCAACCCCAATCTACTTCTTTATTAGAAGGTTAACAGTAAAATGTTATCTATAGTCAACAATTCTCTTAAGTCTTGACCACTTATAGTTCTAAATGTTTTTTTCAGTGTTCCACAGTGCTATACATTTCCATTTAATCATAATATATATACATTTTTTAAAGACAGAAAGAATAAATTTCTATTTTTTAAATTTTTTCATCTGGCCTTTGTTTCTCCAACACTTAGCTGTGTATGTGGTACTGGGGTTTGAATCGGGGTCCTTCCACATGCCAGGCAAGTGCTACAATTACTGAGCCACTGCTCCAGCCCAGTCATAATATCTTAATTAGTTGTTTCTATCTGTGATTTCAATTAAACTGAGCTCCTTCTACGTAGGCATGTCTAAGTGCCTAGCATGTTATGCGCTGCATGGTTGGCATTCAAAAAATATCCGTGAGGCTGGGGATGTAGCTCAGTGGTAGAGTGCTTGCCTAACTTGCACAAGGTTCTATGTTCAATTCCCCGTACTACAGAAAAGGAAAAAAAAAGTAAATTCAGTATATCAATTTAACATTTAAATCACTTGAACCAATTAAGATTATTATTGATTTCCTACCAAATGGACTTCACTGTGCCCAATTTTCATAGTGAAAAATGCTTATACAATTAGGTCAGATACTTGTTTACACTTAATTGAGTGTAAATGATGTTAACATGCTTTAACTGTTCAGGAGGCTAGGTATAAGTCCTTTGTAGAGTTACTCAATGAATATGACTCTAAATCTAGAAAACCTTGTTGTGCTACTGATTCTAGCAGTTAATTTCTTTTGTTCACCTCATGAGGGGAGAAATGAATACTTGAAATCAGAAAAATTGGGTTGATTGGCTGAGGCCATAGGTAGTTCCATTAACCATTTTGTATCTGAGCTCCATCTTCTTAGGTTTTGTACATCTCAATAACTTAAACATTAGTTGCTTTCTTAACCATATAAAATCCTTCTGGGTATTACCAATCAGCAGTTTGTATTTCTCTAGGCAGTGATTCAGAGACTATCTCCTAGTTTTTGTCACTGGCATTTCCTCAGTCCTGGAGCCCTCTGCATCTTATTAGTTCAGCCTGGTGATGCAGGATCAGGCTGCCATATGGAAGGCTTTTATGAGCCAGGCCATCACTTCTGTCCACATTCTGGTGGTCAGGATGCAGTTACTTGATATCAGCTTTAAGAAAGTGTGAATAATAATCCACTCATATACAAAGAAGGAAAGGGTACAGATTTACTCAACAAATTAAAGTCAATCACTGATTTTATATATATATATATATATATATATAGAGAGAGAGAGAGAGAGAGAGAGGGGTAGAGAGAGAGAGAGAGAGAGAGATGGGGGGGCGAACAGGTTTTTTTTTTTTGGTACCAGGGATGGAACTCAGAGCCACTTAACCACTGACCCAATCCCTGGCCCTTTTTATATTTTATTTCGAGACATGGTCTTGCTAAGCTGCTTAGGACCTCCCTAAGTTGTTGAGGCTGGATTTGAACTTGCAAGCCTCCTGCCTCAGCCTCCTGAGCTACTGGAATTACAGGCTTACACCACTGTGCCTAGTGCCATAATCTTTTAATTACCATGCAATATGTGAGATGCTTGTAACTCATACATATACCACCCATAAAAGAGAACTGAAAAAGGAGTCTTTACCTATTCCAATCTTTTTTTTTTTTTTTTAAAGAGAGAGGGACAGTGAGAGTTTTTTTTTTTTTTTAAAGAGAGAGGGACAGTGAGAGAGACAAAGAGAGAAACAACTTTATTTAGTTTTTCACATGGCCTTAGTTGCTCCAACACTCAGTTGTGTATGTGGTGCTGGGGTTTGAACCCGGGTCCTCGTGCTTGCCAGGCAGGCACCGAAACCGCTGAGC
>PVKS010047901.1:0-12609 GCA_004027875.1 Aplodontia rufa | reverse complement strand
ATCACCATCATCACCATCACAATCACCATCATCACATCACCAGCACCATCATCATCACCATCACAATCACCATCACCACCAACATCACCATGACAATCACAATCACCATTATCACCATCACCATCACCATCATCACCATCACCAGCACCATCATCACCATCATCACCATCATCACAGCCCCTGAGTTTAGTTCTGTATACATTTTTACTGTCCTTCTGGAGTAATTTTGTTGCTTGCATGATTTGATTTTCCACCTGGCAGTTTATGATGACATTAGTCATTTCTGCATATTGATTCCAAAAATGTTAGCACCTTTCACTTTGATAAAATAAGCAAAACCCCAGATGTGCTGTTCACAGGCATGATTTATGAGTTTCTCAGCACACTTCTGAAAGGCCTCCAGCTAACGTGCGATAGGGACGCAGGCAGGAGAGGCTTCAGACACGGAGGAGGGCAGAGGAGTGTTCGAGACGGAGGCATCCATCACTAAGCGTAGCCGTGCTGGATACATGACGGAAACAGACTTCTGGTTTAGATCTGCAATCTTAATGCTCCACAATAGGAACCACGTGCATGGCTCGCTGCCCCCTGCCTGTCCAAGCCCTCTCATTCCCCGACACTGTCCCCTCCCTACCTGCTTCACAGCCCTCCAGCCCCTCCCCACAGGAGCATTTCTGCTGCTGTCCTCCTCCTTACTCCTTTTCCTCCGGGTAAAGGCCTCACACCCCGCTGAGCACCACCAATGCTTAGGCCAAGTTAAAACCCACTCCTCTCTGAGCTGGGGGGACACCACAGGGTGGAGGGGATCGGCCAGGAGGCAGGATCCAAGTGAAGCACCAGTGGAGGATGGGGACTGGAGGTGAATGGCACCCTCCAGGTCTCTAGCTGTAACTCAGTTCACCACCTCTGCAGTCCCTGCAGCCTGGAGCACAGGGCTGCACCATCCTCCTGACAAACACCAGCATGTTGTGGGTGCCTGGCAGCCTCCCTGTATGACAGAGGCAGCTGAGAAGGAGGTCAAGCAGCGAGGCTGGGGTCTCAAAGTCTCAGCTGGCAGAACCCAGACTCAGGTCCTCCAAGCCCATAGTCCTTGCCTTGTCCTCCCTATTAGCAGACACTTTTCAAATTCAGGAACTGTAAACTCTGTTTAGTTGGAAATAAAAGACTAAATGTAGTTTGGATCACATATTTTATTTTAATCTATAAAGAATGATTAAATTCAAAGTTGAGCAATATGAAAGTTTCTCCAAAACAACCAGGCTCATAACTTTCTTGGACAACGCTGGCACGGTTGAGCGGATTGGGAGTCCAAGGGCTTGCTTTCACCTTTGCAGTTTGAATAAGCACAAGGCCACATGAAGCATCTCCACGCACCCTCGGGGACATGACTGACACCATACTTGTGGGGACCCTGGAGGTCATGGGGCCTCTCCCACCAGAAGTGTGAGTTGTCTGGGCGGCTGGCATCCCACCTCCCACAGCGATTGGTCGGACCTTCCTCAAATGGCCCCAGGGCCAGGTCAGAGGGTGGCAGCCAGCCATAAGGGCAGTTTTGTTGCTCACAGGAGCACCCAGTTGCTGACCTCCTCAGATGGACTCCCATTGCACATCCTCCTGCCCTCCGGGGAAATGTGGGGACCTGCAGCAGTTGCTGCTGCCAAGTCCACACCCTCTGCTTGCCTTAGCCTGGCTGTGCCTTCCTTAAGGTGTTGGCAATTTGTTCAGGGGGGCAGCTTTCCCTTGGGGTGGGCCCTGCGGTAGGCTAGGTCAGGACGGAGCAGCCAGGGGACCAGGGCTGGCAGCAGGAAGCCAGTCATCAGCACTGGGTCCACTTTTGGAAGGAGGGGCCCCTCTAGGCTGCCTGCCCATATTTAATGCATGATCAACCTGAGCCCAAGGCCAAACCCAAACAGAAGCTTGAAATGGAAACTCAAAGATGGCTGGAGACGCTCCCCCAGGAACCCCTGCCCCTGTAGTCTTTCCTGGTTGCAGGGTCCATTGTGCGAGTGAGACCTCTGGAAAGCGAAATGGAACAAACCAACACAGAATCTCAAGAAACAGCAGGTCCGAGCACAGTAACTGCAAGATGCTAGAAACTTCCACTGCAAACTTCTACGAAGCCCCAGCGTGGTCAACAAGCCTGGGAACCAGAGGGCTCCAAGCGACCGTGGGGCAGCCAGAGGCTGAGGTGTCAGCTGCTAGCATGTGGCATGGAGGAGGGGCGCTCACGTGCTTTCAAAGCTCATCTCCACCAGGTGCAGCTCTCGAGGGTGGAAAGAGGACACATACATTGTATGTGATTGATTTTCTGAAGCCAGCCTTCCATTTTCACAGATTAAAATCGTCTGTTTAAATATCTTGTTTCTACAAAGTGAATTTACATTTAAAGTACAAAGTGCAAATACTATGTGTTTCTGTTTCGGGGTTGCTCTTTGGCGAGGGAGATTCCCACACGTCTAGAAGCTGCCTTGGGAGGCTTGGCGGTTCATCCTTGCTTCCTGGGCTGAAAGAGAGAAGAGAGAGATGCAGGTGTTTGGAGGGCTCGCTTGTGAAGACAGCCTGCCTTCTGGGATGGAACCAACTGAGGAGAAGGGAAAGTGAAACTTGGAAACAGACCCAGAAAGAAAGGGCAGCTGGCCTGTCGGGGTAGTGGAAGCCTTCTAGACAGTGACTGCTCACTCTCCTCCCTCAAGGTAACCAGGAATATCAGGAACAGTGCGGCAGTTGAAAAATTAGCACAACCTTCAGATACGTTAAGGGAACCGCACGTTGATGTCCTCCAGAATCTCCTGTCCCTTTAAAAGGGCTGCACAGACATGGTTCTAACATCCAATTTGTGTTCCAAATTTGATAAAGGCATAGTTGATTTTTAAATTTGCACTTTTACCTTTCCTAGTCTCCGTTTTTTACAAGAAGAAATGTGACTTGGAAGTCCACTGTGCCGATCTCTGGACAGGCCAGCACTGTGGCTTTCTGTGAAAGAACTAGCGGGGACAGGACAGCACAGCCTCCTGGACTTGGTCTTCCAAGTGCGTGGTCCCTACAGCTAAAAGTCAGTCCAGTCTCCTGGTCATCATTAGAGTTACTGAGCGTTAAAGTTAAGGCAGCTCCCAGGTTGGCTCTCACTCCACTTGATAAAGAACTGAGATGGCAGGGAGAGAACCCTGCAGTCTGCCACAGAGAGGTTGTTAACTAGTTGTCAATGAGGACAGCCGTGGGTATGCTCTACCAGCTGCAGGAGGCAGTGGGATTGCTGAAGAGATGGGACTGTCCCTGCACCCCAGCCTCAGCTTGACCACAGCTGTGACCACGTCTGTGCAGGGGTGCAAAGTGCAGAAGTGAAGGAAGCTGGCTCTGTGACCAAACATTCGCCCATGGCCCCGCCACCATCACCCCTGCCTTTGGCTGTGTCCCTGCGGTGATTCACATAGTGACAGGCTTTGGTGGTTGCTACCATTCTCTTCGAGAAATGTGGGTGGTGTCATGGGCCAGTCCCAGCTGATCAGCCCTTATTCCCAGGATGGTGTCTGCAGCAGGAACCACCACGGTGGGGAAACCAGCCAAGCTACACATCTGGGGCCCTGGGGAAAGTGGGGACAGGGCCCCAGCTTCTCTGTCTGCAGAGCTGAAGAGGAGGCTGGGCTTGTTTAACACAGAGCAGCCGTGACCAAAGGAAGACCTTTCCAAGTCTCAGTGCTCAGCTGGGACGGGATCTCTCAGACTAGCAGCTTTCAAGGGTAAGTGATTGGCAGTGAGATATAAAAAGGCAACACCACAAACATTTGAACAAAGAAGAACAAATCACACGCCTTTCCTAGTGAAATGGCTTTGGATTATAACCAAGGTGTGTGCCCAAGTTTCCTGCTTTCAACCCAGGACACACTCAGGAGTTGGCTAGAGGGAGCTGGCTCCAAATCAAACAGGAGCCAGGAGGTCAACAGCAAATGCTCCGGGCCCGAGGCCTTTGCCTGGCCAGGGAGGGACACATGAACCCACTCCTGTTTGTCTCCTGGAAGATACTCTTCCTAGAGCAGGTGGCATGGGATGCAGTAGAGAAAGCCTGGAGATATATGCACCCCTTAATCTCACATATTGGCATGTAGATCCAGAGACACAAAATATGCTTATAAACCGCGAGCAGTAAATTGTAAATGCCTTGGGAGAGCAATGCTTGTCTCATCAGGCTCCAAATGAAAGTCCAATTCACGTGAACTCCCAGAGTCTCCTAGTCCTGCCATCTCCTTAAAATGCAAGAAATAGCCAGGCATGGGGGTGCATGCCTGTAATCCCAGTGGCTCAGGAGGCTGGGTCAAGAGGATGGCAAGTTCAAAGCCAGCCTCAGCAACTTAGCAAGGCCCTGATCGACTTAGTGAGACCCTGTCTCAAAATAAAAAAGGATGAGGGATGTGGTTCAGTGGTTGAGCATCCCTGGGTTCAATGCCAGGTACCGAAAAGAAAACAAAAAAGCAATAAATAAACTTCAAGCACCCAAACAATGGCTTTAAAAGCAGCCATTTCCACAAAGCAAGCAGACTCAGAAATCATCCTTAAAATAAGTGAAATTTCAAATAATAAAAAGAGGGCAAAATTTGTAAGTTAATAACTCAGCAAGCTTGTGGCTTCAGGTAGGATTCAGGGCAAGTTGGGGACAGGCCCGCAGGGACAGGTAGTCCCTTCTCTGATGCTTCTTCCCTGGGAGGTGCTGTCGTCTCCGGAGCTGTGGCAGCCTGTTCACACTGCATGGTGGGAGTAACCAGGTCACTGAGGCTCAGTAGAGACACACTCACCTGCCTGTTGGAAGAGCCTTCGGCACTGCTTCTGGGGGCTGGCAGAAAAAAGAGACATGGTTACAGGCGGAAAGCCTTCCCTTCCTGAGGGTTCAAGGTGCCTGCAGGGAGGCATGCTGACGGGCGGGCTTGCTGTGTGGAGAGCAGGTCAGCCTAAGCGCGGACACGGGGTGGAGGGCTATAACGCCACACAGGGACACCTACTAACTGCACTGGTCCATTGGTCTCAGGATGACTTCCCGGGAGCTCTGGGTAAGGCTGGAGGTGCAGGGGTGCGCTTCCCGAGCTCACCACCCACCATCTATTCTGCCTTCTCCACTGCCAGCCTCCACCCCGCATGTCCCTGCACGGACCCAAGGGCTGCCTTCCTCTTTCTCTTCTCTTTGCCTTTCCTCCTTCCTCCTGGACCACTGAGATGGCCTCCCCAGTGGACTTGGGCCCCATCACCTCCGTACCACCTCACTGTTGGGCTTGGCAGCCTCCTGGCTTTAAAGCAGATCTACTCCCCTCCATGATGATGCCCAGGGACACACACCACCAAGACCTCCTGTAGACGTCATGCCTGAACCCAGTTCTCAGCTCCAAAAGCACGCTGCCCACTTGGATTTCCAATAGGCAACCCAGAGACAGGGCAAACTGGACTCCACCTTCCCTCTAGCACCTGCTGCCTCCAAATGTGCCCTACTGTACCCTCAGACCCTCTCTGGTCCACAGCCCTGCACCCCTCTGGTCCTCCCTGTTCAAACCACCCTCCTGCAGCCCTGCCCGCTCCCCTCCTCAGCCTTTCCCATCTGCGCTCTACACCTCCTGGCTTCCAGGGAGCCTTTCAGAACAGAAGTTTGTCCCTGTCCTTCCCACCAAACCACAGACAGCCTCTTGTTCAGAGTGCTGGCCAGTCTCCTGGACCGTGTTGGAGGCCAGATCCGCCATCCACAGGCCTCCTCTGAACCAAGGCTCATTTTTCCTCGAGGCTACAAGTGTCACTGAAACCCACTTCAACTTGACCTTGGGCAGCTGTGGGGGGTGCCCACCCTGCCTCCCGGGCCCCTCCACAGCAGGCTCCTCACTGCTGTGGGGCTCACTGTCTATTGGATGACTTCCTTCCACCCCACCGCAGCCCCTAGAGGGCGTGACTTGGTCGTTTCATGGACTTGATTTGTCAGTGTCCAGCCTTCAAATTGACCTACTGTGGAAGGTGAGGTTTGTCCTCCCAAGTCCTTGACTAATTGTTGATATGCAGTTACTCCACACAAAAACACTTATTTAAAAGAATGAAATCATTCTATTTCCCCTTTATCTTCCTTGCTGTGTTAAGGTGAATAGAAACACCACACAAAAAGGATAAAATATAATTGCATTCAGCACGTGCAAAGATATGGGCTTTCTTTTCCTCATTACTTGAATGACCTGAGTATTAGGATGACTGCTGCCAGTTTCTGCTTCATTTTGCCTGACATGACAACTTCAGAAAAAAATACAGAGTACAGTGGCCACACCTGTGATCCCAGTGACTGCAGAGACTGAGGCAGGAGGATCACCAGCCACAGCAACTTAGCAAGACCCTGTCTCAAAACAAAAAATTAGGGAGGTTTGGCGGTGTAGCTTAGTGACAGGGTGTCTCTGGGTTCTATCCCCAGTGCCACTAATATAGATAGATAGATGGATGGATGATAAATAGAAAATGGATTGATTAGATAATACATGATAAATTAATAGATAAAAGATTGATAGATGATAGGTAGATAATTGATAGATGATAGATGATAGTTAAAAGATAGGTAGATACTAGATTAATAGATGATTGGTAGATGAAAGATGATTGATTGACAAATGATAGATAACAAAGTTTTGATGATTGAGACATACAGATAGATAAGACATACAGATAAATAAGAAAAAGAATAAGATTTTTTGTTGGTGTTTTTTTATTTCTGGTTTGTTTTTTTGTTTGTTTGTTTGCTTTTTGCTTTTTTTGGCCAATGATTGAAATTCAAAGAGTTCTACAGTGATATTTTAACTCTTTTCTGGGCTTCTTCGGCAGTGCAAAAATAGTCTATTTTTTTGGTATTTTTATGGTTAATGTCACTCTCCTAATAATTTGATGTAGCTGTAGGTTAAAGGTAAGCATGACAGTAAGAAAAGTTAACATCCATAAATATAAGAAAAAGCTTGGTCTATTGATGAAAAGAATATAAAATTAGTTAAGACATCTGGCCGAATAGTAGGAAAAGCGATATGCAAAATACACAAAGAGCAGGAGCATGATATTGACGGATCTCAACAGAATAGAAAGCAAACCATCACAATAAATGCCCAGCAATACTGCATCAGGGAAAATGGGATCCACGGCCGACCAGGGAGGAGAGAGACGGCGCACCCCACCACTCGCCATGGAGCATGGGCACGCCTGGGTGGCTACAGCCTCCAGCATGGCACGTTGGGACAGGTCCCAGGACCCTGGCAGGCAACACTCGGTCACAGGGCACCACTCCCTCGAAAATGTAGCCAGCTGGACAATGGTTAAAAAGATAAATCTTTCCGAAATTAATGTTTCCTGATTGCTGAGCCTCTTCCTCTGCAGATGCTACTTTGGAGAACCATGAAGTCATGTTGCAATTTTTTTCTGAGTTTGTTTTCTGAATTCTTTGTAACTATGTCCTTTCTTGGCTTTATAATTTATCAATAACTTTCAGAGAATTATTTCTCTCTTGTATCTTTTGTAACAGTGAACATTTAGATCAGGCTTTCTAATACATCTTAGTTGCAGTAATCTAAGAGCTAAACCATTCATAATTGCTTCTAATCGATGTGATTAATTTAGAAAGTACACGTGTTAGGTTTCCATTTTACAGAGAAAAGTCATAGTGAATGCATGTGCAGTCATGTGTAAGACATTTTGACCTGGATAAGGAAGGGTCACACGCCATTCACCTGCTTCCCTTGATTTCCATTTACTCTAAGAATAAAGAGCTGCGGTCAGGAGATGCACAGATGTCCCAGACGGTCTGCTCCTGACTGAAGTGGTTCTAGTGGGTGACGTGGGCACCAGGAGAGAAGGTGTGCTGCTCCCCCGTCTCCCCTCTTCCCTGCAATGGGATTAGCTCTCCCCACTCCCCAGAGACACCCCTGCTAGCAGCCCCACCCAGCAGCACCCACCAGGACCTGTGGAGCCAGCCCCACTCTGGCACAGGACACAGGTTGCCGCGAGTCCAAGGGAGGCACGTGACCCCAAGCCACTGAGAGTGTGCGGTCATTTGTCACGCAGCACGATCCACAAGGGCAGCCAGCACTGCCGTTGCCAACTCCTTGCATTCTCCAAAACGAAGCTCCTGCTGTCCACTGCAGGCAAGGGTGGGACCGTCTGGGGTGGGGCAGGTTTAATCCCTGCAGGTCACATCGGCTGTTAACATCAGCTCCCAAACAGCACCCCAGGAACTCGAGGTGTCCACGGAGGTCAGATCATCCATCCAAAGCCATCGGGGCCGAGGCTCTTGGCTATGGGTGTTTTAAAGCCGTCTTTATTTTTCTGCACCTGCTGCTGTGACTTCTGGGGGTTTTCTGACCACCGAGGGGCTGCAGCGACCAGAGTGCGGCTTCCATATGCCAACCAGCCCATTCCGCATGGGCACCAGCCACCTTCTCTGAGGCAGCCTGCGCACGCTGCCGGCCGTGGCCCTGCTTGCCACAAGCTCCTCGCTGCCCCTTCTCCCAGTCACTGTGTTCTCTGTGCCTCCTCTCAGGACCCAATGACTCTCCAAGGGCAATGTCTCCTCTCGCCCTACGCACTCACAATCTGTCATGCTCCACAGCAGCAGGACGTACGGCCGGAGCAGGACATGTGACTGAAGGGCACTTGCACCAGCACCGTGTCCATGTGCACGTGGACAGGACAGGAGTGACGCACTTTCTCAGCTCTGCATCGAGCACGCGGGCTCGGTGAGAAACCTCCCATCACCTTCTGCAGGCAGGGGTTCGCAGACGGCTGCACAGCATACGGCTGCATCTGCCTTGGTGGCACCAGCGAGGAGTGCTGTCTCCTGCACAGGGCCGCGGGGTGGGCGCCTTCTTTCCATGCTCTGGCACTTTCGGCAGCCTCGTCCGGCTTTCTCAGGTTCTAGGGGAGGCATCATTTCAGGCCCTCGCTGGCCGAGAAACGCAGAGGGATCCACCCTCTCATCTACAGCTGCTTCTCCATAACCCACTGGTATCAGGCGCTGCTCTGCGAGCCAGGTCACAGCCCCATCCATGGACCAAAGTTCCGAAGTAGAAAATGGCATGAGACAGCAAACCAGGTAAAACCACAGAAGGCAGAGTCCCAGGGAGAACAACCAGGCAGAGCCGAGCCTGTGGACGACGCTGGGGAGGAGCTGCTGCCCATGGAACCCCAGGGTCTAGGGCAGGAAGGGAAGCTGAGAGAAGGCCCATATGTGGGACGAGAGCCAGGCAGGCATCTGGGGGGCAGCACTCAGCCACTCATGGTGAGAAGCACTTGCCTGCTCATGGTGGGTGGCACTCAGCCACCAGTGGTGGGCAGCACTTGCCCACTCATGGTGGGCAGCACTTGGCCGCTCGTGGTGGGCAGCACTCGGCCGCTGGTGGTGGGCAGCACTCGGCTGCTCGTGGTGGGCAGCACTCAGCCGCTCGTGGTGGGCAGCACTCAGCCGCTCGTGGAGGGCCGCAGGGCAGAGGAAGGGAGCAAGGGACCAGCACCGGGCCCGCGCAGGTTTTAATGGGCTCCTGTTCTCCCTCCATGCCAGGGGGAATCCACTGGAAAGTCAACTGGAGAAGGGCTCTGCCTGAGCCTGTGGTAGGAGCTGCTGCAAATGCCCAGCTCAAAGGGCGAGGGGGCAGCTGCAGGGATCCAGGTGAGACTGCAGCCCCTGTGCTGTTCCTCCCGTCCTGCACAAGCCCCCTCCCTCCCTGGCTCTCTCAGCTCACCTGCTCCTCTCCTCACCTCTGGCCTTTCCCTGGCTCCCAGGTGGCTCCTCCTTCTCCCCACTTCTAGCATGGCCAAGGCTCACCCTCTTCTGCCTCTCATTCCCAAAGGCCTCACCCTCACGGTGACTGTGGAGACCACCACAAACTCCTTCCTCCCAACCTCTTCCCTGGTGGTCCCTGTCTACTGAGACGTTCAGGGTCTGCCATCAACAAATGACGCACACAGGGAGGCAGTGCTGCAGGGTCCTGCCCTGTGGTGGTTCCATACAATGTCCCCAGTGCCCCTGCTCCAGGGCACAACAGGGATGGCCATGTTTTCAGCAAGTCCAGAGTCCTACTTTGTTTTCCACAAAGGGAGACCTTTGCTGAGCAACTTAGAGAATCCTCAGAAGCAGCTCTTCCTCAGGATGACGTGGCCGTCCAAAAGCTAGGCACACTGGGAGCTGACGGGCACGTTGCTGCCTCTGTCCCAGTCACATGGACACTGTCCGACTTTGAGCTGTCCCAGAAGGCAGAAGCACCACAAGCTGCAGTGGGCCCATCTCCCTGCCCCGGGGCTGCTGAGCTGGGGCTCTGACCGCACTGGGCCTCCCAAGCCCCCAGGCTGGGCCTGTGCTCTCTGCACACCTGGCATTTTTCATTGTCCCTATCATCATCACTTTGCATTTTAATATGTTTCCCTCTTTCCATGCAGGAGGTCTCAGACCCAGCACTTCTCCCTGCCCCACCATCCAGTCAGACACCAAAACCTTCAGGAAGTGAGTGAAGAAATCACCTTGGCAACTCCAGAGAAGGCATGTGCGCATCCCAAGTCCTGCAACTGACTCAGTGGGTGCATGACTCTTCCAGTGCCCATGGCCTGCTGGGAACCCTGCAAGTGCAGCAGCAGCCTGGTCCAAACCCTGCAGGGTTAGTGTGGATAGCGGAAGCCCAGTGGCACCAGTGCCCAAGCTGAAACACAACTCCATGACAGACACTGGAGGATGACCAGTCCACACTGTGGTCTGGGGTCACAGCCTGAGGTATGCCCTACAGTGGACAGGAGGGAGAGCTGCCAGCTTCCCTGTAAGAAACCAGAGAACCAGGCACCATGGCGCACGCTGTAATCCCAGTAGCTCAGGAGGCTGAGGCTGGGGGATCGCAAGCTCAAAACCAGCCTCAGCAACTTAGCAAGGCCCTGCACCAAAATAAAATAAAAAGAAGGGCTGGGGATGTGGCTCAGTGGTTAAGAGCCCCTAGGTTCAATCCCTGGTACTAAAACAAAAAGAGCGAATCAACCGCAGCGTGGGCAGAGTGGTGGGGCATCTTCAGCCGGACGGTGCCCTCCCTGCCGCAGAAGTCACCTTGAGCCAACCTGAGGGACCCTAACTCCTTCTGAATCCACGGCAGCAGTTGTTGGCAGTGACTATGCCAGCAGACTGTGGGAGCCCCTCCTGCTCCCCATACAGCCTCGCCCTGCTTCATCTGGGATCTACAGACCATGATCCCCCTGTAGAGCAGGGGCCGCAGCTCTCCATGCCTCCTGGGGGATCCCTTGGGACTCCACAGGTTGATCCTGCCCTGGGCTCTCTTCTTAAGTGGCACTAGGTCTCCTAGGTCCCTCAGCATCAGCCATCAAAGGTAAAAGGGGAGGAGATGCCCTGTCTGGGGCCATGGGCAGAGCCAGGTGGTGTTGAGAGAGGAGATAGAGCCCCAGGCTGAGCCCTGTGGGAACCAGCAGGTTAGGTGGGCTCCAGCTTGTGGGGCACTGGCCAGGAACAGGTACTTGGGGCTTTCGCCTGGGTGTCTGGAGGCCATGGTGCACTGCTGTGGATGAGGAGGAGACCAGGCAGTGCCCCTGTGGGCTGCAGACAATTCCCCACCTGGCTTCCTGACCTCCTCCTGAGAGTCTGTTTCAAAGCCAGCTACTGCCACGCCGGCCAGGCCAGAGTCTGCGATAAACACAAAAGGTCTCTAACATTGATGAGGTTTGTCTATATCATCCATCAGGCCACAGCAAGGCAGGGCACCTCCAGAGCACTGTCCCTCCACAGAGCAGAGGGCAACTCAGGTCACCTCTGTTCTGAAGTCAAGATGGGGTCAGGACAGCAGCACAAGCAGCTACAGAGACCTCAGATGGCAATTTCAAAATGACGCTCGATTACTCCAGAATTGATTCCTCACAGAGGAACCAACAGAAGTCTCCCGGGACGGGGGCAGTGGAACCTAATTTGATCACATAAGACTGAGACTGAGACACTCATGGCAGGTGCTGGATCAGCATCGGGTCCACGTCGCCACCACCTTCCAGGAATCCAGCTCAGCAAGAGAGGCCGTCTCACAGCCCAGCACAGTGAGAGGTGATTCACGCACTAGGGCACAGAGGATGCCATGCGTCATGCTAGAGAACACAGCTGTCTTCCCAAGGGTGAATGAAGTTGCCCTCAGGCCCCAAGATGCTAGAGCAGCCACCCCTACACAGCATGGCATAGTGAAGGGGCTTTCCCATCACACTTGTGTGACCAGCAGCGCAGTCCTGCCTGGGGTAGCTTGGCCCAAACTTGGCTTCTCATCTTTTGTCCCTCTGAGAACTTCAGTCCCTGACTGCTGGGATCCCCTCACTGCCCATCACTTATGCTAGGCCCACATGTGCTGAATCAGCCAAAGCCACGGGTAGAGCTGCTCTGGACGGGGCAGACTGATCTTCATGAAGGAGCCTTGCATTCGGTTGGAGGTGACACACAGGCATCATGTTCCAACACGCTTAGAGTGCAGACAGGAGGTGAGCACACAGACATCATGATCCAGCACACTTAGAGTGCAGACAGGAGGTGAGCACACAGACATCATACTCCAACACGCTTAGAGTGCAGACAGGAGGTGAGCACACAGACATCATGCTCCA
>PVKS010047900.1:0-12636 GCA_004027875.1 Aplodontia rufa | reverse complement strand
TGGAGTCTTAGAGAGGAGCATGCTAGAATTGTTGTCAAACCAGATGTAGTCACTAGCCATGATTACAGGAAGTGATCTCCTACTCAAGGTGGCTCAAACCCACAGTGGCTTGGAGTATGTACTTGCACTCTAGCTGCTTCTCAGAGGAAGCAATGCACCTTCTCTGCAAGAGAATAACATCCTAGACATGCAGTGTTTAATATTAATGTTCAGTATACCACTGAAAATGATATCAGGCATATCAAAAAATGATCAAAATGAAAAAAATCAATAAAAGCTCAACTACAAATGTGTACAAAACTGGAATTCAGAAACCATAACCATGCAGAAGGCCCTGGATTCAGTCATCAGCAGTGCAAACCAAAAAAAAAAAAAAAAGAACAGAAACCAAAAAACAAGCATCCAATGGGAAGAGAATGCAAAATTCCTAATATCTAATAGCTGAAAACAGAAAGACATTTAAAGCTTACAATTGAAACTATAGAGAGTGAAGCACATTTGAAAAACAAAAGTAAACAGCAAGAGAGCTAATACCAATAACTAAAATTACTGGAATAGGTACTGGAATAGGAAAAGAAGTATAGGAGTATCAATCAGGAATGAGGGAAAATACACAAGTAAAATAAACTAAATATCAGACAGAGAAATGAGTATGCGTACCTAAACTCCATATTTAAGGCCAAAATAGAGGTAAACCAAAAGTCGAGTAGGAAAATGGATTAAGGATATTAGTAGAGTCACCAAAAAGAAAAAAAAAAATAAGGAAAAGCAAATGGATCTTAAACGTATGAAATGAATCAAACACAGTAGCATATAACTGTAATCGTAGTGACTTGGGAAGCTGAGGCAGGAGGATTTCAAGTTCTAGGCCAGCCTCAGCAACTCAAACCTGAACAACTTATTGAAACCCTATCTCAAAAACTAAAAAAAACTAAAACAAGAAAAACTTAGTACATCACACTAGGTGGTTAAATACCCCTGGTACAAAAAAAGTAAATAAATAAATTAACGTCATTAACTAACAGAATTGAAAGTTAAGTTAAAGCTGCACCAAGAGTTATAAGGTATATGCACTGGACAAATCTCAAAAATGAAGCACTTTTGCATCTCTGCATATCATTAGGTAAATTTTACCTTTAAAAATCTATAAGCAAGGAGCTGTAGCAGTGGCTCAGTGCTTACGATGCTTGCCTGGCATGCGCAAGGACACAGGTTCAAACGCCAGCAACCCACGTACACAACTAAGTGTCAGAGCAACGAAAGCCATGTGAAAAACTCAATAAAATGTGATTCTCTCTCTCTCTCTCTCTCTCTCTCTCTCTTTAAAAAAAATTTTTAAAAAATCTACAAGCAAATACTGAATTCTTATTACTAGCATGGTATTGTATCTTATTTGACATGCTTTAAACAGTAGGAAGGATGGATGAGGGCTGATTAGCAAATAAAATAAATGTGGGAAAACGTTAAGATTTTTTTTTTTTAAGAGAGAGGGACAGTGAGAGAGACAGAGAAAGAGAGAAACAACTTTATTTAGTTTTTCACATGACCTTAGTTGCTCCAACACTCAGTTGTGTACATGGTGCTGAGGTTTGAACCCGGGTCCTCGTGCTTGCCAGGCAAGCGCTGAAACCACTGAGCCACCGCTCCAGCCCCAAGAATTTTTTACATTAGGCGGTAGGTATCTGTATATTCACTGTCTTGTATAATTCCTTGAACTTTTCTGTATGTTTGAAAATGTTCAGGGAAAAAATAACTCTAAGAAACATTCTTTCAAAAATGGCAAAAAAAAAAAAAACACTTACTAATGCTAATTCTATTTACAAAGTTGTTGGTCAACAACTCTTCTCAAGATTTGTTAGTAGAAGTTTACCTGGGTAGGATTTCTAAGAAGAATAATGACAATCAGTTAAAATGGATTTATCCTTACATTCAGCAATTTGCCCTATAGGAATTTAATTGACAGACATACTCAGGCATATGCAAAATGACAGTTACTGGGATATTTATTCCATTATTATATTTTTCCAACAAAAGTTTAGAAATCATCTTTTATAGTAAAATGTTTTCACAGAGAAATATGATACAGGTATTAAAAACAAACTCACTGCCTTTTTTTGTTTTTGAGACTTACAAAAACATCTTTTTTATTATAACAAGGTATTCTGAAATGATAGCAACTCAACATGAGCATATAGATAAGCTCAGAAACAAAGAATAAAATACACTAATGAAGAAGACTTACCTTCTGTGGATTAATCTGCAATAATCTCCAAGGTATAGCAAAGGAAAAAAGTAAGACGTGGGATAAGTTGTATATTAGGGTTATAGTTATATTTGCTTTTAAAACAAATAAATGTATAATTTTCTTTCACAAGCATAGGATACCTGCAGATAAGGAAGATTTATAAGGACCTAAAGATGAACTGGATTATGAATAACTACCTTTCCATTTGCAGTCACTTAGGTCGTTTCTGTATCTTAGCTATTGCAAACAGTGCATCAATAAACATGCATGTATAGAAATCTCTTTGGTATGCTGATTTCATTTCCTTTGGATACACACACACACACACACACACACACACACACACATGTATACACAGAAATGAGATATTTGATCATGTGATTTGTCTATTTTCAGTTTTCTGCGGAAATTCTATACTGTTCTCCATAATGGTTGTACTAGTGACATTCCCAACAACACTGTACAACAGTTCTGTGAGTAGATAAAGACAATGTGGGACAGATACACACTGGAATATTATTCAGCCATAAAGAAGAATGAAATCCTGTCATTTGCATCAAAAAAAAAAACAGGTGGAATGGCAGAATATTATGTTATGTTGAACGAAACAAGTCAAGCAGGAGAAGTACCATATGTCCTCTCTCAGATTTGGAAGTTGGTTTCTTTTTCTTTTTTTTTTTTTTAAGTTGACGTGGATGTAGAATAGTGATTACTTGGAGTTGGGTAGGAGTAGAGGGAGTAAGGGTAAGGGGAGATGAGATTTGATCAGTGAGCACTGTTTGCATGTATTGAAATATCACACTAAACCCCATTAGTATGTACAAGTAATACACGTTGATAAAAATTACAAAATCTGGCTTTCCTTGTTTTCTTGTCGTGCTTTGAACTGTGCACAACTTATGCATAAGTACTAAATCTAATCCTCAAAAAATTAAAAATAGAATTACCAGATGATCCAGCAATTCCACATCTGTGCATATACCCAAAAGAAGTGAAAGCAAGGACTCCAAGAGATTTGTACACCCAAGTTTGTAGCAATATTACTTATCATAGCTGATGAGACAGAATCAGTCCAACTGTCCAATGACAGGTGATTGGATAACAAAATATCATGTGTTTACACAATGCCATATTCAGCCTTAAAAAGCAGGGATGTTGTGGCACAGGCTACAACATGGAGGAACCTTGAGGTCAGTATGCTAAACGAAGGAAGACACTCACGAAAGGACAAATGTTGAATGATTCTGCTTACACAAGGGAGTCAAATTGATACAGACAGAAAGAATGGTGGCCGCCAATGCCTGGGGGCTGAGGAAAACAGAGAGTTCTGATCAATGGGTACAGAGTTTCAGGGAGAGAACATAAAAAAGTTCTGGAGACGGATGGTGGTGATGGTTGCACAACAGTATGAAAGTATCTAATGCCACTGGATCAGTATATTTCCCCCTCGGTACTAGGGATGGAAGGAACCCAGGGTCTCTCTTGTACCAGACCTCTAATCTACATTCCCAGCCCTGGAACTGTACACTTAAAAACAGTTAAGATGGGGTTGAGTGCAGTGGTGTATGCCTGTAATCCCAGAAATTTAGGAGGCTGAGGTAGGAGGACCACAAGTTCAAGGCCAGTGTCAGCAGTTTTTGAGGCCCTAAGCAATTTAGTGAGAACCTGTCTCAACATGAAAACTAAAAAGGAGTGAGGCTGTAGCTCAGCGGGAAAGCACCCTGAGTTTAATCCCTAGTACCAAAACAAACAAAAAGAAAACGAACCCTCCCCCATATTGGCCCCTCCAAAAACAGTTAAGACATTAAATTTTATGTTCTGTGCATTTTTTTGCTATAGTATTGAAAGCTATATTGGAAAAAGAAAGTGAAAAACAGCATGTTGTGACAGAGTGGCAGCTCCCAGCCCTGCACCTAGGGAGGAGCTGCCCCGTCCAGTCCTTCCTGCCAGTAGAGATGGTGACATGGGCTGAGCATCTCAGGAAATAACAAGTCTTCCTCTGTCCCCTTCTGTTTCAGCTGACCTCCAGGGCCACTCCCAGCTCAGTGCCAATCTCCCAGTGAAAGGCCACACTGTTCTCAATAGCTCTCAGCTGTGATGTCCTGCTCTTGCCTCTCCTTCCAGGAACAACCTGAACCAAAATCCTTATGAAGTGGTGACCACTCCAACCAGCAGGTCAGTGCCCCAGTGAGTACAAGAAAACAGAGGCGAGGTCTGAGAAAGGGGAAAGCATGTGGCACAGATGCTCCAGGACAGCTGGCTCAATGCTTCCACAGCTGAGTTCTCAAAACCCGGGTGGGTGGATCCTCGCTTTGCCTTCCCAGCAGAGGACTTAGGGACATGCAGAGGCCTAGGGTGCGGGGTGTGGGACCTTGGTGACTCAGTTTTCACATTCATAAAGTAGGCTTATTGATGTCTGGTTAACTTGCTTCCATAGCTGTCATGAAATTTAAAAGTGGAACTGGATGTGACAGCATAGTACTAGTTGTAGTGTTGTGCAAGTTCAGGGATGAAGCCAGGAATGCGTGTCATGAATGGAGAGAGCAACAGCCAGCCCCTTATCCTGAGGCTCTCCTCCTGCAGGGAGCAGACCTGCCCTTCCTCACCTGCCCCTTGAGTTCCTAAGCCATTTCAAGTACTTACTTCCTGCCTTCTGGGGCCAAGGACTGTGCTGAGTTTTTATACTTCAGATGGATTTCTTTTAATGTTCAAACCCTTGGGAAGCAGCTATTGTCTCCTGCATTCATCAGGGAGAAAATCATGCCCCAGAAAAGTCAGTCAATCCCCTTAAGATGAACAGGTGGTAAGGCCGGTGTGGGCAATGACCGATTGAGTCCTAACAGCAATGGTGATATGCCCAGCCTGGCACTGCAAAGCAGCAGTGGGAATTCTGGTCCCTCTGACTGCAAAAGCTGTGCTGCCCATTGCACCTGCGATTTTCCTACAGTGCCGCATGAGGACCACACAGAGGGAAAGGAGATATAGACCCTCCGTGTTTCCCATACCCTGCCAAAACAGCAGCTCCTCTTCGATCCATTTATGCACTGATGTTGGACATTAGTTTCATTTGAAATCCAGGTTCTACTCCTTTAAAAAGCACATTCATTACCTAATTTTAAAAATGCATTTGGTTGTGTTCAATTGGTGGGTTGACTAAGTGCAAGGCATGATTCTCACTTTCTTCCTGAAGGGCTTCAGGGAGTGAAGGCAGCTACAGGGTCCCTAATCCCAAGCCACCCTCAGTCCCACTCTGTTCCCACCACTGCTGGGACTCACTGTCACATCCCCCTACCCTGGGAAGGCACTCGCTACACCCTGTTAGAGACACAGATTAGGGCTGTGTGACCATGTGGCTCCCTTAAAAGGAATGCATGTGACCTCCTTACTCTCATGTGGATGGCCTAAGCAGCAAGTTCTTGCTCCAGGGGTACAGATTTTGGAAAAAAAAAAAAAAGTCAGCACTCTGTGCCCACCCAAACAAGTGGCTCTAACCTTCCCCTCTCTGCTGCCATGGCTCTCCACAGGGGTGGAAAATGGTACCAGTCAAGCCTGAGCCACAGGAGGAGCCTATAGTCACTGCCAGGAGATGGAGGATCCCACGCCTGAACCTGTCTATGTTGACGTGGACAAGGGGCTGACCCTGGCCTGCTTTGTCTTCCTCTGTCTCTTCCTTGTTGTGATGATCATTCGCTGTGCCAAGGTCATCATGGACCCATACAGCGCCATCCCCACATCCACCTGGGAAGAGCAGCACCTGGATGACTGAGGCATAGGGCAGCCAGGTGGGAACAGGACCTGGTGCTCTCTGGGCAGTGGTGCCCTGGTGAACACTTCTGTGTGGCCTGACTACCAGATTGCCAGCCCAGGGAGGCAAGGAATGGATCTGGCTACCAGAGATGGAGAAGGCTCACCTTAGCCATGCCCACTGTCACAGGAGCTCCACAGGGAGATGCCTGGTACTGAGGGTGTGGCCAGCTGGGGCCCCTGGAGTGAAGAGCATTGGGATGGGACTCAGGAGGCAAGTTCCAGTCTGGGGCACCACTATGAGACTGTGGGGTGGTCATCTTCCCAGTCCTCTGTGCACCCTAGGGAACTAAATCCAGAACAGACACCCCTGTCACACAACAGTGATCATGTTTTGAGGAGACTGTCCTTAAAATGCAAAATAGCACGTGGAGGCTCCCAGCAAGGATGTCTGGATGAACCCAAGCTCCTTCCCCATGGACTAGCAATGGAGCAGGTAATGAAGGATGAAAGGAGGTTCAGAATGCCTCCCTGAAAATTCACAAACGGCACAAAGGCTGCTTCTGAGCAGTATTTTTTTAAACTAAAATACAGAGGGATATATTTTTCCTGTTAAAAAATGAAACGTTCATTTCAGAAAATTGGGAAAATACAGAAAACTCAAAGGAAAGGGGGAAAGTAGCACAATCCCATCTTCCAGAAGTCACCACTTTGGTATATGTCTTCCACTCTTTTTTACACACATTTTTTAGTCAAATTCACACTGCATGCATGATACTATGTCACTTCATGAGAGAGCACAAGACCTCGCATCTCATCAGACTCTGTCACTGTTGTTTTGGGTGACTGCAAATATTCCCTCAGGGGCTTAGGTAATGGTTTAATAATTATCTTCTTTGGTTGTTCATTTAACTTTTTCACCAATTTCTCCTCCCACAAAATTACTTCACCCAGTCACCTTTTAAGGGTGCACAGTTTACGAGAGGAACATTGGATCAGGACACTTGGGCTCCAGGCCAACTTTGGCTATTGTGACCTTGAGCAAGTCACCTCACTTCTTGGTGCCTCCATTTCCTCATTTTAAGATGGGGAGAGAAAGCTTTGTTTCTTCTTCCTTATTTGCACTTACTATTTACTTCCTTTGAATGAAAATACAGAAGAGGGAGATTTTGCATGGAAATGTGCTATTGTAGGGCAGTCAAGGAAAACGTTGTTGGCATTGACTCTTCTCTGGCCTGCCCATGTTTTCTCTCATGTGGAGACAAAATAAACAAAAATGAGCAACCTGAAATCAGAAGAGAGATGATGAGAGGAGGAGAAGAAGCCTGGCAGGAGTGGGTAGGGAAGAGAGGGCAAAGGAGTCTAGAAAGAAGGGCAGACATGATCAACATGATCAACGCACAATATATGCGTGTGTGGCAACGTCACAGTGAAACCCATTCATTTGTACAATTAATAATTTTAAAAAAAACCAATCAACCTGAAAGTATCATGGTGATAATTAGGGTCGGGGAAATGTGCTGTGGGGGACAGTGATGGAGTGAAAGATGCTGGACAGATATGAGCAATGCATACTGTCTGCATATATGGAAAAGTCAAGAGAATCTCATTAATGTGTATAATTAATATGTGTCAATAAAAGTTGAAATAACAAAAGATGAACAACTGCAAATTTAGATGAGGTTAATTAACCAAGGAAAAGTCTGTGAAGTGTCAGAAATGGATGGGATCTTTGGAAAGCCTAAGAAAACGCTCAACTGAAAAAGGGAGAGCGTGGATTTTCACTTACGAATGTGCCTCAAGGTCTGAAAAATGCATGTGTCTGGTGTGTGAGACAAGCTATATATTCAGATGTGGGACCTAGGGAAAAAACTGGCATAATGAATTCAACATGACCAGTATCTGCTGGCCTCTACCCCTCCCAGCCAACTGTCTCAGTGTGTGATTATTGACCCAGAAGCTTTGGTATGGTTCTTCCACTGTCTATGTCTCTGTTCCTTGCTCTGACTTGAAGATCACCTCAGGTTTGTTAATGCAGTGCCTTGTTAGTGGGGAATTATGTAGGACTTTGCCTAACTGCTAATCCAAGTCTTCTGAAGAATGGCAGTTGCTTAGCTTTAGGAACTGTGCACCGGAGAGGTGAAACTGAACCTTTCATTCAAGAGGTATGACACACATTCTTCATGAACTGGGAATCCTACACCCAAATAACAGTGAACCTTAGAAATTATTCCCATACAGGGTCCTCTTAGCATCATCTAGGTCCAGCTACTCCTCCCAAGTGTAGCTACGTCCACAAATGACACCAACCTTGTGCAATGGCACATTTCTCTTCAACTCAAGTTGTCAGCCCTGGGTCACAAGAACATGACTAGTGGTAGTTTACTCATGTCTTACATAAGATGGAGTTTGCTTTAAGTTTTCGTACATGTACTAAAAATACTATTGTAAACTTTCCATTATAGACTCAGAATTGTCCTCGTTGCTAGGGATAGAGGCATGATAAAATTTCCAAGTACCTTGTGATCTAATGTGAAGACATGAATATACACAAGGAAATAATGCTAGATGAATTTAGACAAAAGTTCAACCAGTGTAAGTCAGTGTGACAAAGAAGTAAAAAAATTAGCTTCCCCTTTCTCCTTCCCCCTGTTTCCCTTCCTCTACTCAATCGGTCTTCCTTCTATTTATTTATAGGTTCTTAAATTGGTGCTTTCTAGACATACGTAAAGGTGGAATTCACTGTGGCGTATTTATACATGTTCAGAGCATAATTTGGTCAATTTCATTCTTCATTTCCTGCCCTTTTGCATCCCTCTCTTCCCATCCCCTTCTTCTACTCCACTGATCCCCTGTTCAGTTTCATGGGATCCCCCTTTTAAAATTTCACCCTAGTTTCCATATTTGTGAATCCCACTATCAAGTATAACTATTCAGTACTAACAAAAACATTAAAATGTTTTAATTTACAGAATGAAGGACTTTTTAGGGTTATATATGATGAAGTACATGAATGTGGGTAAAAAATTTGATTCTCAGCGCCACATGCACACAAAAGGGCTTTTGTATTATCAAGTTGCACTTCACCGAAAAGCCAAAGATGTTTCAACCTTCTGTCTGAATGCGTTCTTATGAACAAGAAGTTGCAATAGTGCAATAGCATTACTACCATTAAAGAACGTATAAAGAACTTTTATGCCAGTTTAAGGAGCTACATACAGCACCCATCTAGGTGAATGACCCTTGACTGTGATGAGAGACACAGGCAATAAACCTGTTTGAGGAACTGATTAGCAAGCAATTTTGCATTAATTTTTCTTTTAATTTGTTTTCTCTAGCTTATTCATTTCTTGAATTTTATTTTTTTCTTAAGGAGTTGAGTTGTTGTACAATCATAACTGCAATTAAAGTAGCAATATATTATGTATTTGTTCCTAAACCAGAGTTACCCCCACATCGCCCACACTCCATCTCTTGATTCTTCTATATTTTGCCCCTATGACTGATATAAATTCTTATCATCTCTCTTGCTCTCGTTCTCTCTCTCTCTCTTTATATATATATATATATTCATATTCTGTTTTTTGAGTTCATTAGTCCACTGTCAAAGGAATCACAGACCATGCTTATTTCCCATTATGTAGGTTCTCTCTTGACAGTTTTGCCCAATTCCTTAGCTGAACAAAAGCCTTTTAATTTAATGGCATTCCATTCATTAATTCTTGACTTTAATTCTTTTGCTTTGGAGTCTTGTTGAGGAAGTCATTGCCAATCCCCATATGCTGGTCCTAATTTTTCTTCTAACTGCTTTAATTCCTAGTTCCTTGATTCATTTTGATTTGATTTTTGTGCAAATTAGATAAGGATCTAATTTCAACTTCCTGCAGATGGCTGTCCAGTTTGTCCAGCACCATTTGTTGAATAGGTTGTCTCTCCTCCCTGTTATATTTTGACCCCCTTTGTCAAAGATCAGATGTTTAAAGATTTGTGGGTTTGTCTCAGAGTCTTCTATTCTAGTCCATTAGTCTTCATTAGTCTTCATTCCTACTTCGATACCGGTAGCATGCTGTTTATCTTACTACAGCTCTAAAGTACAACTTTAGATGTGGTATTGTAAAACTACCTGTTTTGTCTTTCTTGCTTAGTTATGTTTTGGCTATTCTGGGTTTCCTATTGTTCCAAGTGAATTTGAGAATCGCTTTTTCTATATCTGTAAAGAATGACATTGGTATTTTTTTTAATTTTTATTTTTGAATAACCATAAAATATTTTTAACAAAATAATATAAAATGTGTATAGTTTCTGGATACTAAATTTACCCCCAGGAGTGCCCCCCCAATTTCCCACCCATATCCCTCTCTTCCCTTACCCACAATATCTCCAAAAATGTATTAGGCTGTATAACATTACATCTTATCTGGATTTAACACATGATAATAAACCACCTTTCTGAATGACCAGAGTCTAGTTCCAACCTCCACAAATGAATGGAGACATTCGACCCTTAGTTTTCTGGGTTAAGCTGATTTTACTCAGTATAATTTCTTCCATAGCCATCCATTTACCTTCAAAGGCTGCAATATCACTGTTTCTAATTGCTGTGTAAAATTCCATGGTATAGATGTACCACAGTTTTTGGATTCATTCATCCAGTGAGGGACATCTGGGTTGTTTCCATAGCCTAGCAATAGTAAATTGAGCTGCTATGAACATAGATATTGCTGTGTCACCATAATGTACTGATTCTAAATCCCCTGGAAAGATTCCCAGGAGTGGAATAGCAGGATCGTAAGGTGGGCTCATCCCTAGTTTTTTGAGGATTCTCCACACTGCTTTCCAGAGGGGCTGTACCAATCTGCAACTCCACCAACAGTGTGTTAGTGTCCCTAACTCTCCACATCCCCTCCAGCATCTATTATTGTTTATTTTCTTCATCTTTGCCATTCTGACTGGCGTAAGGTGATATCTTCATATGGTTTTCATTTGCACTTCTCTGATTACTAGAGATTTAGAGCACTTTCTCATGTATTCATTGGCTTGATCAATGTCCCTGGTGAGAAGTTTCTATTTAGCTCTTTGGCCCATTTATTAATTTGGTTGTTAGTGTTTTTGTAGTTGAGATTTTTGAGGATTTTGTAGATTCTGGATACGAGACCCTGTCAGAGGAATCACAGCCCATGATTGTCTCCATTTCCGTAGGAAACCTCTTGACTCTTTTGATTGTTTCCTTGGCAGTGCAAAAGCTTTTTAGCTTTATGGCATCCCATTTACTGATTTTTGATTTCCTTCTCAACAGAGGACATTGAGCAAGCCAATGAATACATGACAAAGTGCTCTAAATCACTAGTAACCCAAGAAATGCAAATGAAAACTATATTAAGATATCACCTCACACCAGTCAGATTTGCAAAAGTGAAGAAAATAAACAATAGTAGATGCTGGAGGGGTTGTGGAGAAATAGGCCACTGTTGGTGGAACTGCAAACTGGTTATAGCCCCTCTGGAAAGCAGTGTGGAGAATCCTCAAAAAACTAAGGATGAACCCACCATATGATCGTGCTATTCCTCTCCTGGGTATTTTTCCAGGGGATTTAGAATCAGCACATTACAGTGACACAGTGAAATCGATGTTCATAGCAGCTCAATTTACAATAGCTAAATTATGGAAACAACCCAGATGTCTTTCACTGGATGAATGGATCCAAAAACTGTGGTACATATGTACCATGGAGTTTTACTCAGCAATTAGAAATAATGACATTGCAGCCTTTGAAGGTAAATGGATGGCTATGGAAGAAATTATGCTGAGTGAAATAAGCATGACCCGGAGAACCAAAGGTTGAATGTCTTCACTCATCTGTGGATGCTGAAGCTAGACCCTGACCATTGAGAAAGGAGGTCTATTATCATGTTTTAAATCCGGATAAGGTGTAATGTCATACAACTTAAGGCATTTGTAGAGATGTATCGGGAAGGGGTGGGGAGGCATAAGGTTGGGTAATTGGGTGTGGGCTCTTGGGGATAAATCTAATTTTCAGAATTTATATATATTATATTATATTATTTCATCAGAATCTTGTTTGATTGTTCAACAAATAAATTTCTGAATAAAATTTTTAAAAAAGATATGTTCTTTTAATCCTTGTCTTCTCCAGAGTTTTGAGCATAAATGGGTGCTGGATTTTACCAAAGGCCTTCTCTGCATCAATTGAGATGATTGTATGATTTTTGTAATTAATTCTGTTTAAGTCATGAATCACATTTATTGATTTGTGTATGTTAAACCAGCCTTAGCATCCTGGAATGAAGCCCACTTGATGGTGATGAATTATCTTCTTGATGGCTTTATTTTTTTAATGCAGTTTGCTAGAATTTGATTAAGGTGTTTGCATCGATGTCCATCAGAGATATTGGTCTGTAGTTTTCTTTTATTCGTGTGTCTTTGCTGGGTTTTGGTATCAGGGCTATGATTGTCTCATAAAAAGTGTTTGGCAGAGTTCCCTCCTCTTCAGTTTCTTGGCATAGCTTAATAAGGAGAGGTGTTATTCCTCCTTATGGGTGTGGTAAAATTCAATGGGGAATCCATAGGGTCCTGGGCTTTTCTTCCTTGGAAGGTTTTTAATTACTGTATTGATTTTGGTGCCTGTT
>PVKS010047899.1:0-12635 GCA_004027875.1 Aplodontia rufa | reverse complement strand
AGGCAGATGGGGCATGGATGGAAGAAGTAGGTCACTAGAGATGCACCCTTGGAGATTATATCTTGTATATTTTGTCTCCCTCCCTCTCTCTTTTTCTCTCTGTTTCCTCACTGTCATGAGTTGAGCAGCTTTACTCTATATACTGTTCTTCCTCAAGATTCTGCCTCACTCAGTGTCAGATAATTAACCTGGCCAACCATGGACTGAGGCTCTGAAAATGTGAGTCCAAAATAAACTTTTCCTTCTCTAAGTTGTTCTTGTCAGATGTTTTGTTCATATCTATGAAAAGGTGGTTAACACACTTGGATTGTTTCAGATATCTCCTAATTTATCTCCCATATTTATATAAATTATTTTGTCTATAAAATATCTTTTTCAGGGGTTGGAGTGGTGGCTCAGTGGTTATAGTACTTGCCTGGCATGCACAAGGGTTCAAACCTCAGTACCACCTATGCAACAAAGTGTCGGAGCAATGAAAGCCACTTGATAAACTAAATATAAAATGGATTCTCTCTCTTTCTCACCGTCTCTGTCTCTCTTAAAAAAATATATCCTCTTCAAAATTATCTTCCATTATTTGGGTTTTGGATTTGTCAGAGATTAAAAGGTGGATGTGTATGTCTGTTTGAGTAACAGTTGAACGTTTTCTTCATTTCTTTCATGCACTTAATTAAATACAGTGGTATGTTAGTAACTCTTACTACTTCACTATGCGTCCAGAATTAAGACTCACACACATACATACTTCTCAAAGCAAAACAAAATAAAACAACACCATGTGTTTAATATTTGAAAGGAATATATTTATTTTCTGGCTTGGTGGAGTTTTCATAGTATTTTTTTTCTGCTCATGTTCCCAAGCTTCTCTTCCATTATGACTTTCTTCCTACTATATACTGTAGTTAAGTGGAACTATTTGCTTCTTCATAACTACAACTTTTCATTATAATTTATCCTATAATTGGAATATTGATTTTATCCATTATCAAATCTTGAAATTTACTCATTAAAAACACAAGTTGAAAATTCAATTGTATTGCACATAACCATAAAAATCCTAAAAATTGGAAGTTTTAATCCCCTCTGAATTCTATATTTTTATTCTTTTCCCTACTATAGCACATTATGTACTTTCTTACACTATAATTTTAATCATTCTTCACATCCCCTTCTATTTCATAGACCTAAGAAGAGAAGGTGCTTATGCCTTGCTAGGACCCTGTGTGCAATGGACACTCTATAGGTAGTTACTTAACAAAGAAATTGTATCAATAAAATGAAAAGAAATTTGATGACTATGGATAAACTATAAAGACTTTTTTGATTTTCCATGTTATTATATTTTGATTCAGATGATTAATGATTAAAAATATGAGATGTAATTCCTTAGTTTCTGGAAATCATTAATAACACAATAATGTCGATCTGAAATGTGGCCAGTGAATGCACAGACAAGATTTCCAAAGTACCTGAAGCCGGGGCTGGAGCGGTGGCTCAGCGGTTTCGGCGCTTGCCTGGCAAGCATGAGGACCCGGGTTCAAACCCCAGCACCACGTTCACAACTAAGTGTTGGAGCAACGAAGGCCATGTGAAAAACTAAATAAAGTTGTTTCTCTCTTACTCTGTCTCTCTCGCTGTCCCTCTCTCTTTAAAAAAAAAAAAAAAAAAAACAAAGTACCTGAAGCCTCAAACTGAAAAATAAATCCAGTCTTTATAAACATTAGAAATTATTTTCCTTGAAAAAAAATTGGTTATCATAAAATAGGTGAAAATATCAATTAACTTTTTAAGTTTCTTTACATAGACACATTTACTTTTCAATTTTTAAGTTTCTTTACATAGACACATTTACTTTTCAATTTTTCATAAATTAAGGAAACATAAATCAAACGAGGTCTCACATTTTCTATTTCTGCTCTGAATTGTCCTCACACAACAGCAGGAGCTTTCATTTGAAAAGATGTTTATAAGAGCAAATAGAGTGAGGATATGGTTCTTTTTGCCATCTTTTTGTTAGCATTTATGATTGTTATTTTGAAAATAAAAGGATATTTGAGGGTATCAAGTTTGTTATTACTTGGTGATTTTCCCAATATCCACTTATTAAAAGGGATAACAGGCCATGTCTTCCTTTCTCTCAGAAGAGGTTCTTCAAAAGATTCCAACTAAAGCTTTTAGACATTAGGTAATGATACTGGGAGGAAGTGGACACATACTAAAAAAAAAATCACATACCCAAAGAGGGGTAATATGGACGGAGAACAAGAGGATAGAAGACACTCTCTACACTAAAATAATGGGGATTTTGGCAATAGACTTTTGAAGGTTACTGAGGATACTCTCTGATGACTTGGCAATATGTAACTGTTTGGACTGTGCAGTTTGATGTGAAAACTGACTTAAAATTTCTCCCAATACCATCTGGATGAGGTTTCAGTTTATAATTTATATAAAGTCAGTTGACATATCTTATACACTATAAAGACTAAGAATTAATGATTATGGGACTATGACATAGCTTAATCTTCTGTTTGCTTGATGGAGTTCAAAGTACTACTCAGGGACTAATGAACATTTTTCCCTATAGATAAATGATGATTAATGTTATTATCTTGGAAAATGAGGTAATTTATATGCAATAAAACAATGTGAAAGTGAGTTAAAATGATTTGCATTATTTTGAGCAGTACATACACTGTTTAAAAGCTGCAAAGTGTAAGAATAATTGAAGATTGAATTTCAAAAAATCATAGTACAGGAAACTATTGTCAATATAATATGATAATTTGACTACTGGTTGTTTGAAAATAATTCTTTATAAATTATACCACATTTGCATAGTACTTTCCAGTTCTTATGAGAAATAATGTACTGTAAATTTTCACAAGACTGTCTAAAGTCTTTTAAGCTATTTGATTTCTATGACATTCTCCTTATTAGATATACATAGCTAACATGATGCAAATAAAAAGAATATATGTAATTTCAAATTATATGTACCTTTAAAATTAATCATCATATTGTAAATATACACAGATTATTATGTTTTTAATTCTGTGTATAATCCCTTATTGAATAGTAAGCAAACATTCTCAAATGTTTCTCCTTTCCTTATCAAATTAATAATAAACATTTACTTCATGAATTACATATTATAAAGGAAAATGATTTACATTGTATATTTGCATTTAAAATTTTCATATTGTTCAATTTTATATAAACTTCTGCTTTGACAGTATACCAACTGTAGCTCAGCAATGGGTGAATAATTTGTCTCTGTGTGAAATACAAATCTTAGCTTTCATTTTCTGTATTCTCCCCACCTATTAACTTTTAGCCATTTTTGCATCAAAAAAACCTATAAAAATATATTTAGTTTGTACTTTTATATATTTTATATCCATTTGCATGAATGATATCACAATGGCATGGGACAATATGAAGATTTAATATGTTCAAATGATTGTAAAATAAAAAGAGTCTTCATAATTCCATTCCACTATGGAAAGTCCTAGTTGCAGCAGGCTAATTACCATATTTTAATAGTTTCAATCCAAATTAATTTTGTAGCTATACATATGAGTTTAATATTACTAATTTTATCACCTATATATACTTATGGTACAATTTTATTTATTTGGAACAGTGGCAATTCACTGTATTTATCATGTATGATTGTGGATTAAACTGTCAATCACCTTATTTAACTCATGCCACAGATCTATTAAAAAAATGGAAACATCAAGTAAATAAGATGGTGTAAGTTAGTAAATACAAGACAGGAAAATATTTACAACTCATTTTGTCTTCTTTTTCGAAGTAATATGCAATGAACCAGAATAAACAAAAGAAAAGAATCATGAGGGCAAAACCATGTAATAACAAAGATAAATCAATTACTGTCAAAGGTGGGGAACATGGGAAAGTATTCCTAAGAAGGAAAGAAGAAAAGAAAAAAAGAATAAATCACAAATTAAAAAAGTTAAAAAAGTCAGAACAGAGGTGTTACGGAAATTTAAAAAAGGAAGAGCAAAATAGATGAGAAGGCACAAAGAAAAAGTATGAATAAGCACATGAATTAGCCAAAAATAAAAAAATAAATAAATGGAGGAAACAATAGATGTAAAAAACACAAAAAGTAGGAAGAACCAGAAGCAAAAAAAACAATGCCATAAAAATGAGTAAGTTACAGGAAAAATGTAAAGAGAATCCAGATAAAAATACAAGAAAGTAACAAGCAACCGCTGGGTTTGAAGAAAGAAAAGGTGTAGCTGTGCCCAGGGGATGCTTGTACAGGCATTAGCATCAGTTAGTCCATTAGAGCAGCTTTAACAGGGAAAGAGACCGAGCCACACAACAAATATGTCCACTTTATGTCTTTCCTACTAGACCCCGAGTTGTCAGAATACCCTGTGAGGACATTAAATTAGATGATTTCATTGGAAAGTGATGCAGAGGCAAAAAGCATAGTTTAGAGTCTTTGAAAGCCATGCCTTATTACAAATTAGGAAAAAAATATATATATGTGAATGCTTCAAAAATATAGTGATTTCTTCCATTGCTGTCTCTTCTAAATAGCTATATGGATAACTGAGCCTTAATCTATAACGTCTTAATATTTTATTAGACTTAGATTTTGTGGACTTTTCAGAGTCATTAAAAACAATTGCAGATAGTAGGCATGAGCAGATGATACTGAAATAACTTTTGAGCAGACACTAACATCAAATATACCCTTTGTTGTAATAAATCTATTTATGTTAAAAACTGCTTAAATAAAGCCAAGTTGAGGACCAGGCTCATAAGAACTAGGATAAGCTGTCTGGTTTTCAAATGAGGGCCAGTGTTGATGGCTTCAACACTACTAATATTCTATTTTACGTCTTGCCAGAGTAAATAAATTGCCAATTTACAATGTTCTATTTGGTCCATCATTTTAGACTGAGTTACCCAAATAAGATGGTCCCCTCAATCTCTGTAAAGGAGATATATTGTCAAAGCTTCCAGCACCCTAGGCTTCTAAGACATGGGTGTATGGTGGTGTCACAATTGACTCCACCTGTGTACTTCAGTAATAATTTTTCTTAAAAAATTGAATAATTGCTCTTTTTGCCCAACATTGCATATTGTCACACAAAGAGATGGTTGCATTTCAAAACACTTATTTAAGATAAGTGGCAATGAATATGTCTGCTGTCTTCTCATATAAGTGAGAGAAATGCAATGTGTAGCTTATAACAACATTTCAGAGTATACACTGTTTTAAAAATAAAACATAAAAGTGCAGACAAGATAAATGACACAAATCACTATGTCCTATCAGAATTTAAAAATACTCTAAGAGGTTGGAGAATTTAGATACTATTCTTTGAGTATAAGCATATTACTGACTGTTCTTTAACAACATAAATCTGTCAACTATATCAGGAACATAGTATAAATGAAATTATAAGTTTCTGTAATGTTTAAGGACAGAGTCTATGCAGAAATATTAAATTAGTCAGAAGAATTTTATTTATCCAAACCCTGTGGAGGTGAGAGAATGACTTTCCAAATTGATGCCATCATGTAGTTTTCCTGCCAAGTAAAATCTTGTGGTGGAAATATGTGCATCATATTGTCAGAGCCTGAAATTATAAATTTGAATTACATTACTGACAAATTTTTAAACCCTATATTCCTCCAAAAAAAATCTCATGAGAGCTTGAATTTCTATATAATTTATTAGTAAAAGAAAAGAAAGCTGATCAGACTGAACATCCTCCTAGATCTGTTTAGAATGCTGTATCTACCACTGGAAAAAAATAGCATTTTCGTTTTATTTAGTAGTTTACTAGCAGTTGTTTTGCTAACTCAACTATTTCATATCTGTGAAGACCTAGCTTTCTTTTTCCTAGAACATTTTTATTTGAACATTTCTATCAGGTATTATATATCTTTTTAGAACATGAAATTTTGTAAACATTTCCCTTCGTAAATTAGATAATTTAGAGAATTTTAAAAGTGGAGTAGAATTCTGAAAACTTTGAATCCAAACTCACTATTGACTCAGCATAGGAATTTCCATGGAATGTTCCCAAGAAACTAAAAACGTGAATTTTGGTTTACAAGGAACTATCTGAATGCAAAATAAATCATTGTACTGGAAAATCTGTTTTCTCTTGCTTATAAAGAATGGCAGATATTAGTGACAATAAAGTGTATGTAAATTTATTTTATATATAAGAAATACAACTGAGGCCTTATATGGTGGCACAAGCCCAGAATCTCAATGAATGGGTAGTCTGAGGCAGGTGGATCACAAGTTGAAAGCCAGTATCAGCAATAACAATATAAACAACAAGAAGTACATCTAATATTAGGACAAAGACAATTTTTCACACTTATTTCTTAGCTCTTCTATCAATGGTAAACTTACTTTTGACTTAACTTGTTCATAAAATTTAGCATTAAAATAACACCTTTATCACTGGATTTTTGAGAGGGTTAACAAAAAGTATACTAGAGTTTCTTCAAAAGAAGAAATGTAAAAAAGTTGCTGATTTCTCTGACTTCATTAACAAGCATAATTTTTGTTTGTTTAAGATTATAGAAAAGATCATGGAAAAATGGACTACTATGAAAAGGAGGACTGTGACTGGGGTTACAGTTTTAAAACAATGTTCAATATCTAATAAATATTAAGGCAATTGGTAGAGGAATTGATATAAATAATTTGAATAAAAATAATTTAGATTAACATGTAATAAGTACTATCTGTGTGCTACATATGTGTCCTGTTCTAAATTCCAAATGTTTCCTGTGAATTATTAATCCACAAAGAAATCTTTTTTTTTTTTATAAAGAGGACAGTGAAAGAGACAGAGAAAGAGAGAAATGACTTTATTTAGTTTTTCACATGGCCTTAGTTGCTCCAACACTTAGTTGTGTATGTGGTGCTGGGGCTTGAACCTGGGTCCTCTTGCTAGCAAGGCAAGTGCCGAAACCGCTGAGCCACTGCTCCAGCCCCCACAAAGAAAGCTTAAGAAGGATATATCATTGCCGATGGAGACCCAGAAGCACAATGATAATAACTAACTAGATGAAAATCTTTTTAATACTTGGTTTTTAATTTTTTTTAAATTTTATTAGTGCATTATAGTTTTAGATAATGTTGGGATTGTTGTCACATATTCCTAGGTGCATACAATTCAGCAATACATTTTGTTCAATATCTCCCTCACTTCCCTCTACCTCCTTCCTCCTGTCCCCCGATCCCTTGCCTTTCTTCTGGGTCCAATGTTGTTCCTAAAATCCCCAAATACAGTGGCATAATTCTTATACCTGTGAAGAACATTTTTTTATACATAAGACTATAGTATATACAGTGACATTTATAACTACTTGGAATGTACCTTGCTTTATCTTAGTTCCAATATTTCCCCTTCTCCTCCCTTTCTGTCATCCCTTGTTATTCTTCAAAATATTTGAAAATGGGATTAAACATTTACATTTTTGTACAGGTATGCACCATAGCTTCTTCAAATATCTTATGAAGTATATTGCAATGATATCTCATAAATATTAAATTTCTGCACTTTCTTCTATGAATCTAATACATGAGTTTGTCTACTTTATTCTGAAGCCTGGGTTTAGGTCCAGCCTCCACAAAATATATATATATATCAGAGCTTTTGGATCCATTCATCCAGTGAGGGGCATCTGGGTTGGTTCCATAATTTAGCTATTGTAAATTGAGCTGCTATGAACATAGATATTGCTGTGTCCCTATAATGGTCTGATTCTAACCCCTCTGGGAAAATACCCAGAAGAGGGATAGCCAGTTCTTTGGTAGATGCATCCCTAATTTTTTGAGGATTCTCTACACTGCTTTCCAGAGTAGCTATACCAGTCTGCAATTCCACCAACAGTGTGCTAGTGTTCCTATCTCCCAACAACCCCTCCAACATTTGTTATTATTAATATTCTTCATCTTTGCCAGTCTGACTGGAGTGAGGTGAAATCTCTTACCTAAGTAGTTTCGATTTTCATTTCTCTGATTGCTAGTGATTTAGAACACTTTCTCATGTATTCATTGGCTTTCTCAATGTCCTCTGTTGAGAAGTTTCTGTTTAGCTTTCTGGCCCATTTATTGATTGGATTGTTTGTGTTTTTGTTATTGAGTTTTTTGAGTTCTATATAAATTTTGGGTATTAGTCCCCTGTCAGAGGGATCACAGACCATAATTCTCTCCCATTCTGTAGATTGTCTCTTGACTTGTTTTGACTATTTCCTTGGCTGTACAGAAACTTTTTAGTTTAATGGTATCCCACTCATTGATTTTAGACTGTAATTCTTTCACTTTAGGATCTTTGTTTAGGAAGTCATTACCAACTTCCATATGCTGGCATGTTGGTCCTAATTTTTCTTCTAGCAGATGTATGGTAGTTGTTTTAATTTCTAATTCCTTGATTCACTTAGATTTGATTTTTATGCAAAGTGAGAGATAAGGATCTAATATCAATTATCTGCAAGTAGCTGTCCAGTTTGTCCAACACCATTTGTTGAATATGCTGTCTCTCCTCCATGTTATATTTTGACCCCCTTTGTCAAAGATTAGATGTTTAAAGATTTGAGTCTTTGTCTCAGAGTCTTCTATTCTATTCCATTGGTCTGCATTCCTATTTTGATACCAATACCATGCTGTTTTTAATACTACAGCCAATAATATAGTTTTAGATCTGGTATTACAAAACTACCTGTTTCATCTTTCTTGCTTAGTAATGTTTTGCCTATTCTGGGTTTCTTATTGTTACAAATGTATTTGAGAACTGCTTTTTCTATATCTACAAAGAATGACATTGGGATCTTGATGGGGATTGCATTGAATCTCTATAGTGCTTTTGGCAGAATGGCCATTTTAATTATATTAATTCTTCCTAACTAAGAGTATGAAACACCTTTCCATCTTCTCAGGTCTTCTGCAATTTCTGTTTTCAGTGTTTGATAATTTATGTTGTAGAGGTTTTTTACTTCTCTTGTTAGATTAATTCCCAGGTGTTTTATTCTTTTAGAGGATATTGTGAATGGGACTGATTTCTTAATTTCTTCTTCTTCCTTATTTTTGTTGGCATATAGGAAAGCTATTGATTTAAGAGTGTTGATCTTGTAGCCTGCTACTTGCCAAACCTGTTTACATGCTGTATCAGTTGTCTGTTAGAGTTTTTAGGATCTTCCTGATATAAGATTATGTCAGCAGCAAAAAGTGATAGTTTGACTTCCTCTCTTCCTATTCTTGTCCCTTTGATTTCTCCTCCTCTCTGATTGCTCCAGCCAGAGTTTCTAGGACTATATTGAATAAAAGTGGTGAAAGTCAGCAGCCTTGTCTTGTTCTTGAGTTAATCAGAAATGCTTTCAACTTTTCTCCATTTAGTATTATACTAGCTGAGGGTTTGGCATATATGGCCTTCACAAAGTTAAGATAAATTCCTTTGATCTCTATTTTCTCTAGAGTTTGAAACATAAATGGGTGCTGGATTTTATCAGTCTTTTTCTACATCTCTTGTAATGATCATATGGTTTTTGTCCTTAATTCTCTTTAAGTGATGAATTACATGTATTGATTTGTGTACTTTGAACCAGCCTTGCATACCAGGAATGAAGTACACTTGATCATGATGAATTATTTTCTTGATGTATTTTTGAATGCAGTTTGCAAGAACCTTATTAAGGATTTTTGCCTCTATATTCATGAGGGATATTGGTGTGTAGTTTTCTTTTTTTTGATATGTCTTTTTTGGGTTTTGGTATCAGAGTTAATGTTGCTTCATCAAAAGTGTTTGGGAAGTTCCCTCTTTTTCAATTTCTTGGAATAACTTCATAAGGAGAGGCGTTAGCTCTTCCTCAAAGATGTGGTAAAACTGCAGAGAATCCATCAGGTCCTGGACATTTCTTCTTTGGAAGACTTTTAATTGCTGTATGGAGTTTGGTGCCTGTTATTGGGCTGTTTAGGATTTCCATTTCATCCTGTGTCAATTTGAGAATGTTATATGTGTCTGGAAATTTTATAATGTCATCCAGATTATCTGACATAGTAGAGTATAGTTTTTCAAAATATGTTCTGATAATATGCTTGATTTCAAAGGGATCAGTGGTCATTATCCCCTTTTTATTGGTGATTTAGTTGATTTCCTTTGATCTCTCCTTCTTTTAGTTAGATCAGCTAGAAGTCTGTCAGTTTTATTTACTTTTCTGAAGAACCAGCTGTTCTTTTATCAATTCTTTTTATTGTTTGTTTGTTCTCAATTTTGTTGATTTCAGCTTTGATCTTAATTATTTCCTGTTTTCTGCTGGCTTTGGGATTAGGTTGCTCTTCCATTTGTAGAGATTTGAGTTGAAACATAAGCTTATTTGTTAGGAATCTCTCCTGAATCTTAATATGGACACTCAGTGCAATAATTTTTCCCCTTAAGAATGCTTTCATGCTTTCCCAGAGGTTTTGATATGTTGTGTCCTCGTTCTCATTCTCTTATAATAATTCTTTAATTATGCAGACATGTCCCAGTCTGAATGCAGTGCTTAGGAAGGAGGGGCTGCTCCAGGTGGGAACCTCTCCTGGTTGGTCCTGAGCAGGGCTGCTCCTGAAGGGGGTGGGGGTGGGGGGTGGGTTCTACTGGTGGTGTCCTGAGTGCCGTCTAGCGGGACTCAAAATCAAAATGGTTAAAGGATCTGGATATTAAACCAGCAATTCTACAACTGCTTGAAAAAGAAGTAGGATCAACATTACATGACATAGAAGTTGCACAGCCTTCCTTAGCAGGATTCCCATGATACAAGCAGTAAAATCAAGAATAAATGCATGGGATACAATTAAACTAAAAAGCTTTCGCACAGCTAAGGACTCAGTCAAGAATCTCAAGAGAGAACCTACAGAATGAGAGAAAAATTTTGCCAGCTACACTTCGGACAGAAGGCTAATATCCAGAATATACAAAGATCTCAAAAAGTTAAATACCAGAACCACTAATAACCCAATTAATAAATGGACTATGGAACTAAAAAGAAGTTTCTCAATGGAGGAAGTCCAAAAAGCCCATAAACATATGAGAAAATGCTCTACATCACTAGCAATAAGAGAAAAGCAAATCAAAACTTCACAGATTTCACCTCATTCCAGTCAGATTGGCAAAAATGAAGAATACAAACTGTGACTGATGCTGGAGGGGCTATAAGAAAAGAGGAAAACTGTTAGATTGCTGATTCTACTGCAAACTGGTCCAGCCACTCTGGAAAGCAGTGTGGAGACTCCTCAAAAAATTAGGACTGGAACCGCCTTTTGACCCCTCCTGGGTATCTTCCCCAAAGAGCTAGAATTGGCTTACTATAGAGATACAGCTTCGTCAATATTTATAGCAGCCCAATTTACTATAGCTAAATTATGGTACCAACCCAGATGCCCCTCACTTGATGAATGAATACAAAAACTGTGGTACATATATACAATGGAATACTACTCGGCTATTAGAGAAAATTATATTATGGCATTTGTAGCCAAATGGATGGAGATGGAAAAAAATTTTGCTAAGTGAAGTATCCCAAACTCAGAGACTCAAGGGCCGAGTGTTTTCTCTCATTTGTGGAAACTAGCATATAAGTGAAAACAGTTTGATAGATGGCTAACCTAACAATTATCTCAACATTTATGAACTCTCACATGATCATGGGGAATTGTGCTAAGACTCCTGGGGGATGTAGGAAGGGGGTTAGGGAGGGGGAAGGGAATAGGAACGACATCAAGGTGACCAAAGGAGGTAGTATGGGTCAATCTAATCAGAGGGAACCTCTGACTTCCATGAGAAGTCCAATTAACTTGGGGTTTAAGTAAAGTGAAACATGGAACCATGGGGAACTCAAAAAGGGAAACCATGGTCTGGCACCAGTATTGGCTTATTCTGTCATTACACCATTGTTCTTAATTGCTTGATGATGAACCCCTCCAACTTGTAATACCATGTCTATCAAATAAAAAAAAAAGTCCTTAATACTTGGTTTTGGATTTAAGAGTCATTAAATGAGATACAAAGTGAAATATTTTCCTGACATCAGTACAGAATATTTTTTTATCATTACACTATATTGTAATGTTTTTCAGTCCTGACCAAGGATGTCCCTATAATTAATGTGGAAATGATCTTCAAATTAAAACAAAATAATTATTTTTTAAATATTTATTTAATCATCCACTATTAAAATAATAATATACATCAATAAGAATAGCTTATCTGGATTTGTGTTTCTCTAGTGTGTAATAGAAGTGTTACAGATGTAATTCTGCCCACCGTTTTCCATATTCAGACTTTCTTTATGTTACTCTTTGTCACAAATATACAGACTAATGGGTCACCATATATTTCAGAAGTGCTTAAAATCGATTTTTGCCTCTTTATTTGTTTGCCTTCCCCAAATACCATCTTTACAACTGTCTTTCCTTTGTAAATTCATTGATTCTATAATAAATATTCTTCAGTATAGATCCATACAGGTTTGTGAAAAATAGTATTACATTATGCTTTATTTCAATGACAGAATTTGTATTGACGTTAATTACTGTTCTAATGGAAGGAAAATATTGTCCTTTATGAATGCAGCTAAAAAAA